>CM052665.1:3992700-4058182 GCA_028533165.1 Leontopithecus rosalia
GCCTTAGCCTCCTGAGTAGCTGGGACTACAGGTGTGCACCACCACGCCCAGCTAATTTTTTTTAAATTTTTAGTAAAGATGGGGTTTCACTATGCTGTCTTACTTGTGGATAAGAACAGCATTTCATGAATTTACAGACTGATTTATGCTAACCTACTTGGCATAACAAGCTCTCCCCAGAGTATCCTACTTTCATGAGAAAGAAATTGTAAAGTAATATCTGCAATTTGCTAGTGATTGATTCTCTTTCCTGCTCAAGTTTCAAACTGTGAAATCTGGATTCTCATTCTATAACTGGGAAGAACCACTTGATACATCAAATTCTTTCTCAAGTTGATTTGAAGAGAAGAGAGAGTGGGCTTTTTTTTAACGGACACAGGAAGAATCTGGCATTATTATCTGGAGGTTCCAAGTAATAAATACTAAAAAATTAATTTAAAGAAAGCCAAATTGAACACTTGGGCTGACATTGGAGCTTCCGAAGACGAGCACCTTCCTGAGCCAACTCAGCACGTACAGAGTGGCCACAGGGGGCTAACAACTGGGTGATGTAAAAAATACACATGGTCTTAGTCTGCCTTGAACATGTAGCTAGCAAGTTGCAAAGAGCCAGCATGTCCGGGTCAAGAGTCCATGTCCAATTTTGAAACTACACTATTCCCATATTCTTAGTAGTTATCCCAGCACTTAGTAAATGGTGTATAATTGGAATGAACAATTCCAAAAAAATCTAAGAATTGATTGGATAGAAATAATTAGGTAGTTACAAAATGAGCCTGAGTTTGGTAAAGACCAAAATGCAGAAATAAACATTTGCAGGGGGTTCTGGGGAAGAAGTGGATTGTAAATAGGAACTCAGTAAGGTGCTATTTATTTATTTATTTATTTTATTTTTTGAGACGGAGTTTCGCTCTTGTTACCCAGGCTGGAGTGCAATGGCGCAATCTCGGCTCACCACAACCTCCGCCTCCTGGGTTCAGGCAATTCTCCTGCCTCAGCCTCCTGAGTAGCTGGGATTACAGGCAAGCACCACCATGCCCAGCTAATTTTTTGTATTTTTAGTAGAGACGGGGTTTCACCATGTTGACCAGGATGGTCTTGATCTCTTCACCTCGTGATCCACCCACCTCGGCCTCCCAAAGTGCTGGGATTACAGGCGTGAGCCACTGCGCCCGGCCGAGGTGCTATTTAAATGAGGCCCAAAGAGACGTACTTGAATTTCTGTTCTCTTCCCTGCATCCAAGCCCTGTCTTGGTGATCACCTCCCGCAGGGCTTGCAGATTCTCTCTCTCACACAGATACCTGATTTTACTGTAGTCCTCAAAAGTCTTGATTATTGCATGAGGTGAAAATAATTAACCTTGGCTTTCAAGGGGTTTCATCATTTAACCAGTAAATCTAAACTCAGGCTTCTTATTAGATTCATTGGCCCCTTTGCAGACAACTTGATCAGAAGATTCTCATGGAAACCAGGAACCAAATGAGAGCCCACATAGCCAAGTCAATTCTAAGCAAAAAGAACAAAGCTGGAGGCATCACACTACCTGACTTCAAACTATACTACAAGGCTACAGTAATCAAAACAGCATTGTACTGGTACCAAAACAGAGATATAGATCAATGAACTGAATAGAGGCCTTGGAGGCAACACAACACATCTGCAACCATCTGATCTTTGTCAAACCTGTCAAAAACAATCAATGAGGAAAGGATTCCCAGTTTAATAAATGGCGTTGGAAAAACTGACTAGTCATGTGCAGAAAGCAGAAACTGGACCCCTTCCTGACACCTTACACTAAAATTAACTTCAGATGCATTAAAGTCTTAAACATAAGACCGAACACTATAAAAACCCTGGAAGATATAATCTAGGCAAAACCATTCAGGACATAGGCATAGGCAAGGAGTTCATGACTAAAACACCAAAAGCATTGGCAACAAAAGCCAAAATAGACAAATGGGATCTAATTAAACTCCAGAGCTTGTGCACAGCAGAAGAAACAATCATTAGAGTGAACCAGCAACCAACAGAATGGGAAAAAATTTTTGCAATCTACCCATCTGACAAAGTGCCAATATCCAGAATCTACAAAGAACAAAAACAGATTTACAAGAAAAGAACAAACAAACGCATTCAAGAGTGGGTGAAATAAATGAATAGACACTTTTCAAAAGAAAACATATATGAGGCCAACAAACCTATAAAAAATGCTCATTATCACTGGTCATTTGAGAAATGCAAATCAAAACCACATTGAGATACCATCTCATGCCAGTTAGAATGGTGATCATTAAAAAATCTGGAGACAACAGATGCTGGAGAGGATGTGGAGAAATAGGAACACTTTTACACTGTTGGTGGGAGTGTAAATTAGTTCAACCATTGTGGAAGACAGTGTGGTGATTCCTCAAGGACCTAGAAATAGAAATTCCATTTGACCCAGTAATCCGATTACTGGGTATATACCCAGAGGATTATAAATCATTCTATTATAAAGACACATGCACACATATGTTCACTGTGGCACTGTTTACAATAGCAAAGACCTGGAACCGACCCCAGTGCCCATCAATGATAGACTAGAGAAGGAAAATGTGGCACATATACACTGTATGTGCAGCCATGATATTATGCAGTCATAAAAAAAAGATGAGTTTGTGTCCTTTGTAGGGACATAGATGAACCTGGAAACCATCATTCTCAGCAAACTGACAAAAGAACAGAAAATCAAACACCACATGTTTTCACTCATAGGAGGGTGTTGAACAGTGAGAACACATGGACGCAGGGAGGGGAGTGGAGCATCACACACTGGGGTCTGTTGTGGGGGTGGGAAATAGGGGAGGGACAGTGGCGGGGTGGGGATTTGGGGATGGATAACATGGGGAGAAATGCCAGATATAGGTGATGGGGATGGAGGCAGCAAACCGCATTGCCATGTATGTACCTATGCAACAATCCTGCATGTTCTGCACATGGACCCAAGAACCTAAAGTGCAATAAAATATATTTAAAAATTAATGAATAAATAAAGTATTTAAAACAAACAAAAAAAGCAATCCTTTTATGAAACCCAAAGCAGACTCTATATATTCAAAACGAAATCCTCTTTTGTTACTGACAGTCAGTTTCAATGAGCTTGCAACTCCCTTGGTTGCCAGTAATTTGAATCAGCTTCAGCAACTGGAGAATTTTAGAAAACGTATTCAGTTACCGCATGGAATTCCAGGGCTGAAAACTATTCCTGGGGCCTGAATCTGCTGCACTGAACTAAGGAAGTTCCTTCACTTTGTTTCTCATTGCTCTTCCTCTCCGAGCAACTCCACATTTCTCTCTCAGTACACACTGGTTTCCTCAGCTCTTCAGTTTACATTGTGGGGCGTGGCTGCCAAGCATTTCTGCATTAAGTTCATGTTAGATACAGTTCAGATACGGCAGAGTAGAAATCATTTCTGTGTTTCAGTCCCAGTTCCAGAATTCCGAGGAAAGATCTGATCAGCCCAGCTTGGGTCAAGTGTTCAGTACTGAAACAATACACGGTGGGGCACGATGACTCACGACTGTAATCCCAGCACTTAGGGAGGCCAAGGTGGGTGGATCACCTAAGGCCAGGAGTTTGAGACCTGCCTGGCCAACATGGTGAAACCTGCTCTCTACTATAAATACAAAAATTAGCCCCGTGTAGTGGCACATGCACGTAATCCCAGCTACTCAGGAGGTTGAGGCAGGAGAATTACCTGAATCTGGGAGGCTGAGGTTGCAGTGAGCCCAGATCACACCACTGTACTCCAGCCTGGGTGACAGGGCGAGCCTCTATCTCAAAACAAACAAAAACAAGCCACACACAGTAGTGTAAGGACAAGTCAGGCTTCCTTAGACCAGGGTTCTCAAACTTGGCCGGACAGTGCAATCACCTGCAGACCTTTCGAAATACTGTCCTTTGCTCCCTACTCACCTCCCCAGTGTCAGCCCAGGATCCTAATTTAATGGTTTGGTATGCAGCCTGGGCAAGTGATTCAATGCGCCTCCCAGGAAGCAAGGTGATGGGATGGGGGTAGGGGAAACAGCAACTCCAAAGATGGGGTCCTGGCAAGCACCTGTAGGCGCCCTTATGAAATACAGCTTTTTCTTGTGTGTCTTTAATTCAGTAAAGCCAATATTTTTACAGCTGCTAGCCCCCAGCCTTTGTTGTTGTTGAGACAGTCTTGTTCTGTCATCTAGGCTGGAACACAGTGGCTTGATCATGTCTCACTGTGTCCTTGGCTTCCTAGGCTCAAGTGATCCTCCACCTCAGCCTCCCAAAGTGCTGGGATTACAGGCGTGAGCCACCATGCATGCCCTACACCCCATTTTTTTTATTGCATTTTAGGTTTTGGGGTACATGTGCAGAACATGCAAGATAGTTGCATAGGTACACACGTGGCAGTGTGTTTTGCTGCCCTCTGCCCCTTCACCCATATTTGGCATTTCTCCCCATGCCATCCCTCCCCTGCTACCCCTCACCCCCGCTGTCCCTCCCCTATTTTCCCCAATAGACCTCAGTGTGTGGTACTCCCTTCCCTGTGTCCATGTGTTCTCATTGTTCATCACCCGCCTATGAGTGAGTATATACAGTGTTTCCTTTTCTGTTCTTGCCTACAACCCATTTTTAAAGCATGTTTTATTTTGATATGTTTTGGGTAGAAGGTTTATTTAAAATACATATCCCAAATTTTCTCTTCTATCATAGGAAAATATATATAAGATACATACCTTACTTTAAAAATGGTAACTTATTAAGTATAAATCCAGATCTATTATTTTTTATACATTTTAAATAAGTTTTGAGATCCATTATACAGCACAGTGCCTATACAAACAATACTGTATTATATGCCTGAAATGTGCTATGAGTGTAGATCTTGTGTTATCTTATGTGGTACATCTTACCCCCCCCACACACAAAATAATAGTAACAACAATATAATAAAGGGAGAGAGAGGAAGCTTTTGTAGGTGGTGGATAAATTTTTGGCCTTGATGGTGGTGATAATTTCACAGATGCATATTTATCCTCAAACTCATCAAGTTGCATACATTTCCCATGTATAGTTTTAAACACATAAATCATACCTCAATAAAGGTATCAAAAAAGGCTGAGGTGGGTGGATCACCTGAGGTCGGAAGTGTAAAACCAGCCTGACCAACACGGAGAAACCCGTCTCTACCAAATATACTAAATTAGTCAGGCATGGTGGCGCGTGCCTGTAATCCCAGCTACTCTGGAGGCTGAGGCAGGAGAATTGCTTGAACCTTGGAGGTGGAGGTGGCGGTGAGCTGAGATGGCGCCATCGCACTCCAGCCTGGGCAGCGAGAGCAAAACTTGGTTTCAACAACAACAACAACAAAAAGTTATTAAAAAATAAAACAATTTTAAATGGTTGTATAGAACACAAAACTCACTTTAAATATACTTTCATACAAAGTAAAAGTTTGAACATATGAATGTTTCCGAAATCAATATTTTGGCATAAAACTTCATCTGGCAAGGAACTCTTTTTCTGAATCAAATTGGATTGTTTAGGAAATACTGCTTTGGCTTCAGAATCTGCTGAATCAAACTCTTCTACAAGTTTTCTGCTGTGCCCATTACGGCTCTTTAACAAATGTTTCATTGACGTATCAAATTTTCTCGTGAATTTAACTTTATATTTATTCAGAGAGTCTTGGGAAAACTTGCTAAAATGATTATTTTTTGCAGAAATATTACACTTTCTGATTTTATTTTGTTCTCTCTGGTTATATCAGAGGTTTGGAATACAAGCACTCTGTAATACTGCTTAGATGTAGCTACATGAATTGTTTTTCTTTCTTTCAATTTTTTTTTCTTTTTTGAGATCACTGTGTCATCTGTCGTCAGTGTGAGGTGCAGTGGTGTGACCAAGGTTCACTGCAGCCTTAATGTCCTGGGCTTAAGTGATCCTCCCACCTCAGCCTTGTGCAGTAGCAAGGACTACAGGCATGTACCACCACACCTGGCTAATGTTTAACTTTTTTTTGTAGTGACAGAATCTTGCTATGTTTCTCGGGGGAACAGCCTCAAGCAATCATCTACCCTAACCTCCCAAAGTGCTGGGATTATAGATGTGAGCGATTGCTCCCAGTCTGTACATGAATTTCTGGATGGATAGGGCTATGTTGTGCAAATTTCTGTGATTAAAAAAAATTAATCAGAAACTTGACAATCAGATTTTAAAGATTTTAGTACGCAATTTACAATAGCGAAGACATGGAATTAATGAATTCCATCAACGGTGGATCAGATGAAAGAAACGTGGTGTAAGATTCCGCTGACGTGGAGCTTTGGGGGAAGACGTTGGTGTTCTGCGGGGCCCTGGTACAAAAGACACGGTCCAGGTGACCCCAGCTCTTTCCTATCCACCTAGCCCGTATCCCCCATGCCCACCTTTTCCCTCTCTCCTCTGGCAGGATGAGGCATACGGGCTTGAGTGAAGGAGTGCCCCTTGGCAACTTTGGGAATTATGGCTGGGCTAATGCCAGCCATAATTATGGGCTAATGCCAGTCGTAATTCCCATAGCGCCTGTGAAGAAGAAAAGGAGAGACTCACTGTAAGTCTGAAAAGCAAAGTAACTGCTATAAAAATCTTTCCATGGAAATGGAATATGAAGTCAAAAATCAGAATAAAGGTTTAGCTGAAATGGATTCACGATTTGATTCTACATCTGGATTTCTAGGTAAAACTTAAGGAAAATTGCAGAATTATCCGGAAGGAGCGAAAGCTGCTGTGCTATGTCATGCTGTTTTCTTTGCTTCTTGTCATTTTATTGAATTATTAAACTGAGGTGATGCTAGTAACTGTGAGTTTAGAATTTTTTCCAACGTAATGGCTTAGAGCACCACTTTGATAAAAATCGGCAGCAAAACATTTCTAATTTTCAAATACTGTGAACTGTTCCACTGAAGATTGCTAAATTCTGCGTATTTTATAAATCACATTAGGCAGTGTGCATTCTTTGAATACTTTTTGAGACGGAGTTTCGCTCTTGTTACCCTGGCTGAAGTGCAATGGCGCGATCTCGGCTCACCGCAACCTCTGCCTCCTGGGTTCAGGCAATTCTCCTGCCTCAGCCTCCTGAGTAGCTGGGACTACAGGCGCGCACCACTATGTCCAGCTAATTTTTGTATTTTGAGTAGAGACGGGGTTTCACCATGTTGACCAGGATGGTCTTGAGCTCTTGAGCTCGCTATCCACCCGCCTCGGCCTGAATACTGTTTTTTAATGACTCATTTCAGAATTCTTGAGATGATGTGATTCCACTGGCTTTTTTTCCCTATTGTTTGCTGTCAGATTAAATAGCATTATAATATTCTATTGTTATCAAAAATGTAGTTTTATGTCCCATGTAAGGAAACTTACTGCAAGAGTAACAGAATGCCTGAAGAGCCCGATTTTGAGTCCTTCAAGTGTGAACCAGTTTGTCACAGAATGATAATGGAATTTTCCTCCACTGTCATGGACTGTGATGATGTACTCCCCTTTCTTCCTTTATTTAGTAAAACACTTGGCTAATTTCTTTTTATCTAGTCTTCCTAAGAATTTTTTACAATAATGACTCCTCTTCCTCCTCTGCCCAAACACCTCATTCTTGAAATAAAGCTTATTTCAGCATACTTTTATTTGGGCCCAAATGGACATGTGTATTAGTGTAGTTCTTTTATATATTAACTTTATAGATTCCATTAACTTGGCTTTGATAGTTTTATAATTTTTGCTGCTTAGGTAGGCACTTGAGTATCATTTGCGACAGAATAATGTGAAGTTAAGTAATTACTAAACCCTGAATGGAAAGCAAGTGTTCAAGAAACTCAGACATTGAACTTGGAGTTAAGAGTATTGTTGCTTTAATCCAGTGTATTTGTTCGTGGAAAGTAAAACACAAAGGAGAACTGGTGAGTAAAAAGGAATATTAAAATATTGCTCAATACTCGGTATTGCTACCATTAGAAGTATCACTGTTGTAATTTACCAATTTATAGGCTCCAAGAATAAATTTAAAAGTAAAGTGAAAATGAAAAATGTCATACATGTATGTCACGGAATACTAAATAGCCGTAAAAATAATGAAATCATGTTCTTTGCAGCAACATGGATACAGCTGCAGACCGTTATCCAAAGAGAATTAATGCAGAAACAGAAAGCAAATGCGAAATGTTCTCACTTATAAATGGGAGCTACACATTGGGCACACACAGACACAAAGATGAAAAGAATGAATACCGGAGATTTTAAAAGTGGGGAGAGAGGAGGGGGCCAACTGCTGAAAACCCACGTTCTGAGTGGTATGCTCATTACCTGTGCAATGGGAACATTCGAAGTCCAGATCTCAGCATTACGAAATGTGCCCGCGTCACAAACCTGTCTTGTCTTAAGCCGGTCTTGAAAACGGTATCAACCTGCTTTATTGGCTTCATTTCAATTTTGTGCTGAAGAAGAGAGACTGTACCTTCCACTTGATCCAAAGTGGCTCAAAGCTGTCCCTTTAACAGTGCCGGATTTAAGAAAAGAGTAATATTTTAAAATCTTAAAATGTGTTTTTGCTGTCTGTTTCAGCATCACATTTTTCACCAGCACCATTAACACATACGTTCACACAGAAATGCTAATCCACCAAGCACTCATGTTAATGGTCATTTAACAAAGGAAAGAGATTCTGAGTTGCTTGTAAATTATGCTAGGAGGAAGGTAAGGAACGTAGGAAATAATTAACTAGCATAATTCATTCAGATGTATTTCCTCCGAAAGCATGAAAATGTCCTTGTTGCTTCCTGAAAGAATTACTTTAAAGCAGTGATATATTATGGTTTTTTTATATGATTTTTAGAGAGCTGATTGTGTGGTTTAGAAAGTTAAAAAAAAACACACTAGAATCTCATATTTAATTTGGCCTTGATTTGTAGGCTATAGATTCATACAAATAAAAATTCAATTTCGTGATCTAGTCATTTTATGGTAGTTATTATAGAATGCTTTAAAATTTTTTTAAATCTCTTTTATTAAAAACAAATATAAGGCTTCTTTGGAGTGGGCAGGATGGGAGATAGTAAATAACTCAAATGTTAAGTAAGAAAAAAATAGTTTTAATTAATGAAGCTGTGTTTCTGACAGTAGCTTATATCACCTTCACTATTATTTACATTTAATTCGGCTGAGTAGAAACTAGTCGGTATCAGGTTATTAGAGCTGAAAAAGTAGTGCCGTGACCACGCTGGAGTCAAGTCAGGAAAAGTACCATTTAAATGATTCTGCGGGTTTATATTATTCTCTATCCAGGGACTACTTAGTAATACTTCGAGTTTAAAAATTATTTAGTTCTATAATTGTATGAAAAAATATGTACAGTGCATCTTACACTGAGGACAGAAGCTCAAGATACTTCCTATTGAGGGACTGTGTTAGAGGGACTTCCGGGGTGCGCTGCGGGGGAGCGTAGATTTTATATATAGATATGATTATTTATATATATATGATTTATATATATAATTTATATATATAATATATAATTAATGTATATGATTTATATATATTTAATATATATAATTAATATATATGATTTATATATATTTAATATATATAATATATATAAATCTCTCTCTCTCTATATATATATATAGAGAGAGAGAGAGAGAGAGAGAAAGAGCGAGAGAGGCTCTATCTCCCGAGGGAAGCCTGATTTAAAAGCAACTTAGATTTTAAAGTAGCATTTGGCATCCACCTTCTCTCCACATATGCTTTTAGTTTAGCACATCAGTGGAACCGATAATTAGAGACAAATGTGAGATGTTGCTGCATTTCCTCAGTTGTTTTCCTTCACTCCAATATTTTTCTTCATCTGCAAAACTCTACAGTTAAAACACTAAGAGTAAATCCTCATTATAGACAAAAGGGGCTGGTCCGGGATTCAAGCCCATTTTAATAGCAGGCTGCGTCCTTGGCCACGAATCCTTTGCTTTGTATTCAAGCTCTCTGGAGGGATAACAAGGTCCTTCATGATCTTTTTCCCACCTACTGTCCCCACCCATCGCCTTCATCGGTCATTACTTCGTGGTTCTTCACAGGTACCATTTACTCCATTCGTCTTCATCATTTAGCTTTTGCTTATTACGGTTTTTATTCCGCTAAGACGGCCTTCCCCAACTTCCATTCAGATTTTTCCAGTTAGATTCATCCAGTCTCCTTTTAGCATATTTGTATATAATTTCATGGATACTGTTTATTTATAATGTGTCTCCCTCCATAGGTTTTAATTTTTATGAAATGACGGGCATCGTTTGGACCCCAGTGCCCCGCACTTAGTAAGCGATAACGTATTTGCTGAATAAATGCGTAATTTCTATTGTCCATAAGTACTTGCTTTACCTGCTTACTAACTAGGCTGTGAACATTTAAGTATAGCTGCTCCTGGACAATATCACTGCCTCATGAAATGCCAGTGGCTTCATGGATACTGAAAAAGTCATGATTTATTAAAATCATGAGGTAACAGTGATGGCCAAAGAGAGAACAGGAATAAAGTAAAAAGAAGGAATCATAAGTTTCAGTAGCACTTTTTTAGCAGGCTGAGATGAACCATAATATGCTTCGCCATCATGTCCTCTAAAAGGCAGAAAATTCAACAGTGAAATTTTTCAGAGCTGAGTGTTTATAGCAGAGCATTAACTGAAGATAAAAGGAAATATAAAAGTCTTCTGTGTTTGTGTTTCATCTATAAAGAAACCGGAATGAACTGCCCCTACTCCAGATCATAGCAGAATGATTTAGGGTGAAAGAGATTGTACCCTAAAGAGATATTATCCTGTAACGAAGGTATTAACATGCAAACAGGCATCCTATTTTTTTCTCCTTATTGGAATTTCATGTCCCAGGCAAAACAGATGACTCCTATTACTGTAGAACATCCCACACCCACAAATCATGCCAGAACTGTCCCAAAGGAAATCCTCAACTTTTAGATCAATCTGGACATGTCATTATTTTTCAAATACTCTTACAAAAGGAGTGCTTCATCACTACTGATATCCTTGAGAATAACTCAAATCGACGCTGCTGTTCAATGGCAAAGAATGAGACAGAATTATTCACGTTTAACAGACCTGTTTTTTCCTCTGGACTGAAAAGCCTAATATCTTTAAAAAATGATTTTAGCTTTTCGGTTTATTTTAGATTGGGGCACATGTGCAGGTTTGTTGTATGGGCATGTCGCGTGATGCTGAGGTTTTCGGTACAAATGATCTCGTCACCGAGGTAGTGAGCGTGGCACCCACTAGGTAGTTTTTCAGCCCACAGTCCCTCTCCTTTCCCTGCTCCAGTAGGCCCCACGTCTATATTCCTATCTTTGTGTCCATGTGTACCCAGTGTTTAGCTCCCATTTATCAGGGGGCACATATGGTTTTCGGTTTTCAGTTCCTTCATTAGGTTAATTCAGGATAATGGCTTCCAGCTGCATCCATGTTGCTGCAGAGGACATGATTTCATTCTTTTTCATGGATTTATAGTATCCCATGGTGCCTCGTACACATTTTCTTTATTCAGCTCACCGTTGATGGGCAGCTAGGTTGATTGATGTTTTTGCAATTGTGAATAGTGTTAAAAGTCTAATATCAAACTACATTTTTTCCTTTTGCACATTTTATATATTTGTCTACAATACTCTTTTTCGTCCAGTCTGCTTTGAAGATAAATTCATATTTCAGTCGTAATTTTGTTTAGGTCATTAATGTCGTGACAGAACCATAATACATCTGACGAAACAGGAAATGGTCTTAAGCACCCCTGCTTTTCTTCATTCCTATTTCCTCGCATGAACCTTGACTGCAAGCTTTTTAGATTCTCATTTTTGCTCGCTACCTTTTTTCAATTGAGGTGAAGTTCATATAATACATAATGGTCATTGTAAAGTCCTCTGGTAGCACTTAGTGTGTTTACAGCGTGCTCACTGATTATTTTACTTCTCTCTGGTTAATTCCTTATACTAGAAACAGAACCAATAGGATGTTTAGAGAGATATGTAAGAGGGAACTTATTTTGAAAAGTGGTTCACAGGATTGTGGAGCCTGAGAATTCTCACGATATGCTGTCTGCAAAGTGGAAAACCAGGAAGCCTGTGGTGTAACTGAGTTGATGTCTGACGGCCCGAGAACAGGGGCAACCCATGGTGTAGTGACTCCCACTCTGAGTACACAGGGCACTGGTGTAAGTCCTGAAGCTTGAAGTCCAGAGTGCCTGAGGTCCTGATGTCCAAGGGCAGGAGAGGATGGATTTCTCAGCTCCAGGAGAGAGTCTGATCTTCCTTTGCTCTTCTGTTCTATTCAGGTTCGCAGTGGACTGGATGAGGCCAGCCCATCTGGTGAGGGCACATCATGTTTGCTCAGTCTGCTGATGCAAATGTTTCTCTCTTCCTGCAACATTTTCTCTCAGACACAATCAGGAATCATGTTTTACCAGCTATCTGGGCACCACTTAGCCCAGTCAAATTGACACAGGAGACTAATCACACTTCTTTTCCTGTAAATTTAGCAAACACTTAGTGTTTCTTTATGCCTGAGCTCAATCCTATGTCTTCAGAACTCACCATCTCACCACACAACCTGATGTCTAAATTCCCTGAGAAAACCGAGGCCTCACAATCTCTCCCTGTCTCCCTGTACCTAGCTTTTCGCTCTCTTTCACCTCTTCTTCTTTCTCTCTCTGTCTCTTTCTCTTTTTTTTTTTTTTTTTTTTGAGACAGGGTCTTGCTCTGTCACCAGTGCTACAGTACAGTAATGTGATATTGGCTCACTGCAGCCTCTTCCTCCCAGGTTCAAGCAATTCTTGTGCCCCAGACTCCTGAGTAGCTGGGATTACATGTGTGCGCCACCACATCCAGTTAATTTTTGTATTTTTAGTAGAGACAGGGTTTCACCATGTTGGCCAGGCTGGCCTCAAATTCCTGACCTCAGGTGATCTGCCTGCCTCGGTCTCCCAAAGTGCTGGGATTATAGGCATGAGCAACCATTCCCGGCCCCTTCTTTATTAATGAGAACACATGGACACAGGGAGGGGAACATCACACACCAGGGCCTGTTGTGTGAGGGGGATAGGGGAGGGAAAGCGGGGTGGGCGCATTGGGGAGGGATAGCATTAGGAGAAATATCTAATGTAGGTGACGGGGTGGGGATGCAGCAAACCACATGGCATGTGTGTACTTGTAACAAACCTGCACAACCTGCCCTTGTACCCCAGAACTTAAAGTGTTATGGGAAAAAGCAACTTCTCTCCTGTCCAGACAACCTTTCCTTTCTTCTCCGGCTTCATTTTCTTAATTTTGTTGGCTCCTTCCTTGCACTCCTGATGAGTTTTTTCTTCTGCCTATTTTGCCTGATCTACAAATTAATCCAAGATTTTTCCATTCTGAAAACAGCCTTTGGTCAGTTCTTCTTATATCTTTCCAGATACCTACTTTTCTCCTTCCCTTCATCAAGGATAAACTTCTCAAGAGTGATCCATATTCTCTGCTTCATTTAAAAAAATCTTTTGTTGCTTAACCCTCCATCCAACTCAGCTCTTCACTAAAATTGGTCTTGTAAAAATCACCATTCGCTTCCCATTTGCTAAATTGAAGGCCTTGGTTATAATTCTCATTGTAACCCAGTTGGACACCTGTTGACTGAGGCCTCCTCTCTGATCTCTCTGATCGGAAACACTCTTAGTCTTTGGTTGCTGTGCCTGCCTCTCTCAGGATTCCTTTCCAGCCTCTCACACTTTGTGGGGTCGAGGGTTGCGGGGCAACTCTGGGAAAATTAACCTTTAAATGTGAATTTTTCCAAAATTCAACTTTGGCTTTCTGTTCGCTTTATATACTCCGTGCTTGGTTTCATGATCTTCCATTGCATCTCCTCTCTTCTATTTCAGTTGCTTTGCAAACTGAAAAGACACCACCAAAAGCATTGGGAAGTGAACTTGTATCTTTTGGGTATGAATATTTGGAACCAGAGCCTGAAATGTTTCACCCCAAGCACAAAATTCCTTTGAGGTCTTGAGTTTTATCTTAACTCAGGTAGAATTTGTATTCTAATTGATCTGATACCCACCATTATTTGATTTTAAAAAGGACCTGTTACTGTGTAACTAAGATAACAGTTGAGGTAGTTTGTCTTTGGGATTTTCTTTCCTTAAACTTCATCCCGTGTACTGCGGGTCTCTCCTTGTCTCTCTAGGAACTGGGGATGTGGTGTATACATGTGGAAGGAAGGGTATAGTTCAATCTTTCTTTAGTCACTTCCTATTTGAGTTCCTGCTTCTAATACAATTAACTTCATGTATTATTTTGCTGTCTTACAGTACCATCCATTTTTGCCAGGATATTAAGATTCCAG
Organism: Leontopithecus rosalia; assembly: GCA_028533165.1. Lineage (NCBI taxonomy): Eukaryota > Metazoa > Chordata > Mammalia > Primates > Cebidae > Leontopithecus > Leontopithecus rosalia. The sequence goes on from CM052665.1 coordinate 4,007,114, forward strand.
ATGTGGAAGATGGACACTCCAAGTTATCCCAACCATAGCTAATACAATGAATTTGTAGGCATAGCAAATTGACTAAAGATTTGATGTATCAGATGGACATTAAGTGAACCTTAATAAAGTACAAATTTATATTAGCCATTTCTGCTTATAAATGTTCCCTGTTATCATACCATGTGATCATTTTCAATTTGCCTCTGTCTCTTTGCTTTCGGAAGATTTTTTGCATCTACAATGAACAATGAGAACCATTTCCTCAACCTCTTCCTTCTTGCAGCATGGAGGGAACAGGTGATAGCTTGACAATCCTTCATCTGAAAACTCAAAATCTGAAATGCACCAAAATCTAAACGTTTTCGAGTGCTGACCTGATATCACCAGCAGAAAATGCCACAGCTGAGCACATGTGATGGATCACAGGTGTAATGCTGTCAAAACTTGGTTTCATGCACAAAATTATTAAAAGTATTATATAAATTTACCTTCAGGCCAGGTGTATATAAACCATAAAAAATCATGCTTAGATTTGGGTTCCATCCCCAAGATATCTCATTATATATATGCAAATAATCTGAAATCTGAAAAATTTGAAATCTGAAAAACTTCTGGTCCCAAGCATTTTGGATAAGGGATACTCAACCTGTACTCTGAGCTTAGCTTTTAATCTGTTTTCATCGCAAATGCTTGAAATCATGGAGTAAAATGGATGACCCAAGGGGACACTTCTTATATCTCCTGAGACGTAGCATAGTCTGATGCACTGCTGAGTATACTCACTTTGGAGCGTGCCCTCCATTTTGAGAGTTTGAATTCTCTGGAGATGACTTCCAAAGATGTATCTCTGGTTCTGACTTCTGTAGTGCATGCGTTTTTTTTTTCATCTGTATCTCTAGAATATCTACAGTGCATATCTGGCATTACAAAATTAACAAAGCCAGAAACTGTACTTTTAATTAATTCCGGCAAGTCTGTTTTTTTCTCTTGTGTTCTCTATCTTAAATAAAAGGATCATCCTTCACTTGAGTACTTAAGCCTCACGCCTGTGTATCTTCAGGCTTCCTTCTTCCCTCGCCTCTCTCATATGTATACAGACGTATATAATTTAGTCATCAAGTCTTGTCAATACTAAATTATTTGGGAAAGTGTTCCCTTTTCTGAATTAACCACTGTGGATTCCTTGTTCTAAGCTCATAATCACTCTTACCTGAATTATTGCATTTTTCTCTTAAATATCTTTCTGCCTCGTTTCTAATCACCTTGTCTTCATTCTTCTTTTTTGCTCTTATGTATTTTTTTAAAACAAAGACTAAGTTATTTTTGTACCTTAAAGCTTTCTTTGTTTGCTCACAAAAGAGGGTAGTTCAAGCTCATTTTATTTTTGTCTATTTTTTTTGTTTCTCTTTATATACAATTTCTGTTATGCCTTCTGTGGTTAAGCTGCTCTGTATAGAACACATTTGTTTGTGAAGAGATACTGTATGCCAAACATTGTGACAAGTGCAGAGAATAAAAGTTGTACCTAGATTTTCTACTCCTGAGGGGCCTCACTCTGAAGACTCCTTTGGTTTGGCTTGGTCACTGCTGTGGTTTGAAGATTTGTCTCCAAAACTCATGTTGAAACTTAATCCCCAGTGTGGCAGGATTGAGAGGTGGAGCCTTCAAGAGGTGATTGGGTCCTGAGGGTTTTGCCCTCATGAATGGACGAATCCATTCATGGATTAATGATTCATGGGTTATCAAGGGAGTGGGACTGATGGCTTTGTAAGGAGAGGAAGAGAGGCCTGAGTTAGCACATTGGCATTCTCAGCCCTCTGCCATGTGATGCCCTGCCCTGTCTTGAGAATATGCATGGAGCCCACGCATTTTTTTTTTTGCAATCAAAGGAATTTTACTTTATTTTTTGTATTTTTCCATATTACTTAAGTCTTCAGTAACGGGTATTTAGTATCTTTGTATACTGAAACAAAATTGACATTACAGTCTATTCTGCTATGGTAGATATTTCTTAATGTAAATTAGCTCATATGCAGGAAAATGACATCAGTATTATGTGAAAGCTATGCTGGTTCATATACAGTTTTCCCCAGTACATGAAGGTTTTGATCCAACCAAGAGCAAGTTTTCTCCCAATTAAAGCAAAAGTCTCATTTGGTGGCTTCAAGACTTTCCACTGTTAAAGGTGGCTGAGAGTATCAACGAAGAAATGCAAAGATATTTTCCCCTGTGTTTAAAATAAAATAAAATCAACAGGTCGATACCCTGGAGCAGATTTTCAACTGTGATGAAATTGGTCTGTATTAGAAGTAGATGACTTTAAGAACCCTTTTTCCCACTCTTCGTCAGTGAGAAGGGGTAAGTGGTTTTTTTCTGCCCTCGCCCAATTTAGCCAAAACCCTTCCAGCCTCGCAGCCTCCCACCCATCACTGAGCAAGAAGACTCGCATCAGACAAGTGTGGCTCCTTGACCTTGGACTTTTCAGCCTTCAAAACTGTAAGAAATAAATTCCTTTTAAAAAAAATCAATTACACAGTTTCAAGTAATCTGTTATAAGAACAGAAAATGAACTCAAACACAAAATTGGAACTGATAACGTTGGGTGTTGCTGATAATGAGTAGTTGAAAATGTGAAAGCAGCTTTGGAATTGGGTAATGGGGAGAGCTGAAAGAATCTGGTGGAGCCTGGATTCCGGGGAGAGCCTAGAGGATCAGGGAATGTTTGGAACTCCTTGGAAATTGATTAAGCAGTGGTGAGCAGAATACTTATAGAATTATGAACAAAAAAGGCCATTCTGATGAGGTTTCAGCTGAAATTGAGGAACAAGGTGTTGGAAACTGAGGTAAAAACCATACTTGCTATAAATTGTCAAATAACTCGGCTGAACCAGGTTCATGCCTGAGGGCTTTGTGGAAAACCGAACTTGAGAGTCATTCACTAGCATATCTGGCACAACAAATTTCTAAGCAAAGTATAGAAGGAGCTGCATGGCTACTTTTGGCTGCTTACACTGCCAGTCAGGAGTAAAGGAATGACTTAAAGATACAATTCATAATCAAAAGAAAAACAGAGTGGCAAGATTCAGAAAATTTAGCAGGCTACATAAAGAGTCCGAAAGTGTGTTTGGATCAAAAGACCAGAAATGTAGCTCAGGGATCATTTGCTAAAGAGATTAGTATGAATATAAGGGCGTCAGATGCTATTCCACAAGACAATGCAAGAAAGACCTCAAAGGCTTTTCAGATATGTTTGAAACCACTGCTTTTATAACAGGTCAAGAGGTCTAGGAAGGCAGAATGGTTTTTGGGTACACGCCAGCACTGCTCTCCACAGGCTCCTGAGCAGAGATCCCTTAGGTATGTGCTCTCTCTTTTTCAGCACAGCACTCCTTGGCCACCCTTAACTGATCAGTGCTGTGGCTCCATTGGCCTGAGATGTGGCTTCACTCGGCACCACTTCAAAGGTACAAACTGTAATCCTCAGAGACATCCACATGATGTTAGTTCTTCAGGTCCATGGAATGCAACAGCTGTGGAGGCATGACAGCGTCCACCTGATTTCAGAGTGTCTCAAACAGGCAGAGACTTGCTGCAGGGGAGGAGCCACCACAGAGAACCCCATACTAGGGCATTGCCTTGGGGAGCTGTAGGAGAGGGATTGCCACTGAGATCTTAGAACTGCAGAGCTCCTCTGGTGCCACACTAGCCTGGAAGAGCTGCAGTGTGAGCCAAGCTGTGGAAAGTCACAGAAGCCTGAGGACTCGGGGGCCCACCCCCCATGTCAGTATGCACAGAATGCTGGGTATGGAGTCATGGGAGGTTATTCTCCAGCTTTCAAATTTAATGACGAACTTTTGGTGCCCTCAACCTTGTGCTTCTCAGCCTCCATAACTGCAAGATATAAATTCCTTTTAAAAAATAGATTTCCTGGTTTCAGGTATTTTGTTATAAGTAACAGAAAACAAACAAATACAGTTGTGCTGTTTTCTCTGCATAAAATGTAATTCTCTCGCTTTTGCCCTGACAAACTTGTATTTGTTGTTTAAGTCCACATTGGATACTACTGTGAAGTCATTTTTTTTTTTACTCTAAGAAGAATGAATTACTCTATCTATATTCTGGCCAAATATTTGTATGCTCTTGTACGTGTTTGTTGGTATTAGCTCCTAAATATTTCACAAAAATACTTATTTCTGACCATCTTCAACACTGCTATTTCTGGCAAAGTCACCAACACCGTCCACCTTCACTGCTGCTGTCTTTTTCTACCTGGTTGTTCTCTATCTGCGTTTGCTTCTCTCTATCCACTCTCCTCGGCAGCCAGAGTGATCTAGTCACCGCTGTCCAGCAAAATCTCTTCAGGGGCTTTCTTTCCTCTTAGACGAGGATTAGCATTCTTAATTTAGCATCCTACTCTCTCCCTGGCCTGGCCTACATTTGCAGCCTAATCTTACACTTTTCCCTTCCCTGTACTTTGCTCTCTATTCACTCTGGATGTCATTCATTTTCTCAAACAGCTGTTCACAGGACTTGAATAGATGCTAATTTCTCACTCCAGAAATCCACTAGTCCCCTTTTTATTTTATTCAGCTCACTCTGCCTCTGTCATCAAACCTTAGCTGAATCATTTGTTCAGGGAGGGCTTTGCTGCCCTCCATGACAGATTGATTGCTTCTATTATCCACTCACATAACAACATATTCCTTTCCTTCACAGCCTTACTCGTTTTAACGATTATTTGTATGATTCTTTTATAAATATCTCTCTGCTCTACAAAATTAAAGCAGCTTTTTTTTTTTTTTTGTATCTTGGATTCCAGGTCCTGGAAGATTGCTCTCACTAAATGTATATTGAATGAATAGAACTAAATATATTAAGTTATAGCAAGATTGCAAGTGCTCTCCTTGGGATCAGAGCCCACAGATCTCTCATATTGATATCCTCAGAATCTAACACAGTTCCTGAGTTGCAATAAAACATCGAACTCGGGCATACTCAACTGAATTAGATTTTAATTAGGGAATGCGATCGTATGCATGGAGTCAGTGACAGATGCATGGTGTTTAGGAATTTGTGTATATGGTCCAAATTCACCAATTAAAGTAGAAATAATAACTTTGTTATATGGAGCATAATTAAATTTTGTATTATTTTCACCAAATCTCCATGGTGTCTTAATTCATTTTAACAGTTTTAAATGTATATTTTTTGAGATTTTCCATAAGGTAGTAGTTTTTTATTAGCTATTCTTAACTCATCATCTCTGATTCAAAGCTTCAATGAGACAAAGTCATTTTAATTTCTGATTTTTACCAAGGACAACTGAGAACTATTCTCAACTATTCTCAACTTTGTATCAGTGGCTTAAGTTATAACCAGGTAGCATTATTTTTAGATAAAATAATTACAATGGAGTGACAGGTCATTTGGTATATTCTGCTGTGTGTTGACTAATTGCATTTAATTCATTCTAGAGACAAGAATGCTTAAGCTTTTTTGAAACTTATCACATAGACCCAGGTGAAGGTTTGTAACTTCCTGCAGAGAACGTGTGCACCTTCTGAGAAACTGGATAGGGCATGACATGGGACAAAGTGCACGTGTGATATGCCCTTCACTCTTCATAAGTCTCTCTCATTAGCACCGGGAGCTGATGGGGAGGGACCTCTGAGAGAGAAAGTAGCAAAGCTGAGGCAGCTGACGCAATAGAATGAGCCCTAGCTTAGAGACAGAATTGTTCATTGACAAACCGAGAGAGCGAGTGGACACAGAAGACAGGTTAAGATGGCATAGCAGTGTGGAAATTGCTCTCTGGTGACAAAGATCCAGGTTCCCTTCCCAGATGATCAACTGTGAGTGAGCTATTATTCTTTAAGTTTCAGTTTTGAATATTTAAAATAGGAATAATATCCACATCACAGTATCAATGGGCCATGTAAGTGAGCTATGGCATGTAGAGATTCAAATCCAGTGCTTGATATATAAGTATTCATATCAGTACATTCATGTACTGAATAGGTATTCAGTACAAAATAGTTACCTTTTAAAGAGTTATTATAATATGATATTTAATCACAATAGTAAAAATGTTATCTTAAATTATTTTAGCCAATAAAACTCCCAGTGGCCAAGTTAAAATTGTACTCCTCAATAAATGGTGTACTAGTTAATGATTTTTAAAAATGTCACATTCAGTTTAAACTCATTCTATTCTCAAATGCAAATGCATTCTTGGCTCAGGATATGCCTCTTTGTCAGCTTGGGTTTTTCTCACTTTCTTCTCCATGGTTTAATAATGAGGTTATCTACATCTTCTTGCAGCTATTCCCTGTAGCTTGAACTTGGGTAGTTATGTGCAATCCCAAGTAACACAACCATGTGCCAAACCATGCACCTTTTCTCTTAAAGGAGAAGGAAGCTTCTGGAAGTGATGGAACTTGGCAGTCATTTTTATACGTTTAATTCTATGGGTTTTTTTTATCGGTATCATTACACTTTCTGCCAATAAAATGAGTCAACCATATTTACTTTTATTCCATACAAATTGGACAAGAAATAATCTGACTTATCACTGTAAAGAGTTTTGTAATCTTGGGCCGAGCACAGTGGCTCAAGCCTGTAATCCCAGCACTTTGGGAGGCCGAGGTTGGTGGATTATGAGGTCAAGAGATCGAGACCATCCTGGTCAAAATGGTGAAACCCCGCCTCTATTCAAAATAATAAAAAAAAAAAATTAGCCGGGCATGGTGGCGCGTGCCTGTAATCCCAGCTACTCAGGAGGCTGAGGCAGGAGAATTGCCTGAACCCAGGAGGTGGAGGTTGCGGTGAGCAGAGATCGCGCCATTGCACTCCACCCTGGGTGACAAGAGCGAAACTCCGTCTCAAAAAAAAAAAAAAGAGTTTTGTAATCTTTAGAGCTATGGTGTTCTTTGTTTTCTTTTAAAATTTGTTGAAATACATTTCTTTTCTAGAAAACTATTTTCAAATTCTTAAAAAGGTTGTGAAAAGTTACTTTATTACATGAAAGGAAGTCATGAATTGAAACAGAAGAGTTAGATTTAAACCTATGGTTAGCTGCCATAAAGCAAAGAAGGATGTGTGCACAGACAAAAATAAAACAGACAGGAAGAAACAGAGCAGCCATAAGGCTCCAGTGGCCTGGAGAGAGAGTGGGATGATTTGGTTCCAGTTCTTCAAGGGGTATCGGCTGCTCCTATTGCTGTTTGTTTATACGACAGTCTTTGTCTTAGGATGGGTTCTCCAATCTAAGGACACATTAAACAAGGCATCTGAAAGGTACCCTTTGTGTTAGGTCAGTTTCTTCAAAATAAGATGTCAGGCAAGGGATTCATATGCAAGTAATTTATTAAAGAAGTGCTCCGGGTGAAATTGACAAGGGGGTGAGGAAAGGAGGGGAGAAAATAAGAAGCAAGGATACCACTTCAAGCACGAGTGATGCCAGTCTGATTCAGCAGGGAATTTTGGAATGTAAATTACAGTGCACTGTTTGTTCTGACTGAAGGCAAAGGAACTGAGCTTCCGTACTTCCACACCGATGAGTCATTAGCTTGTGACCGTCTTGGGAGGCATGGTGGTCCCAAATTCCACGCATTTCCTGTTGTCTGCTTATGCTGGCAAAGATCCTTCACTAGCTCAAGGCCCTCCTTCAAAGAGGATGGCTGGAGTGGCATCCAGAACTGTGGCAGAAAAGATCCTTCACTAGCTCAAGGCCCTCCTTCAAAGAGGATGGCTGGAGTGGCATCCAGAACTGTGGCACAATAAATTTCTCTTATGCCGGGAAGTTTGTGGTAATGTGTTACAGTCGCCATAGGAATCACACAGCGACCGTGCCTTTTTATGAAACAATCGGCAGGCAAAAAACTGCTTTCTCAAAGTACTCACAACTTTCATCTCAATTTCTATACCAAATTCCATCATAATCTTCAGATCTTTTTGAACATTAATAGATTTTTAGAATGTGTCATCCTCGCACAGGGGTCATATAATCTCTGTATCATTCCAATGTTAGCGTATGTGTTGCCAAGGCGAGCACTAGATCATTTTTTGAGTGGCACTATGCACTTATTTCTATAGAACAAATTCCCTTTTTTGCATAAACTATCTCAAATGAATTTCTGTACTTGCAGTCAAAAGAATATCGACTAAGGTGCCTCCTTTCTTCCTTCTCCCTGGAAAACAGACTTGTACTTATGAATCTGATTAGTGTCCCTTCTTTGATGCTGCCTTAGCTGTATCTTCTGGTTGTCAGTCTTCTCTTCATGAGGGTTAAGGATTTAGGACACGTTCCTTTGTAGCCCTCCCATAGGCAGCTTCTGAGACACTCCTGTTGAACCAAATCTATGGTAACTGAATACAATTTTCTGGGATTGGCAGGCAATTAAATAATGTGTAGACTGGTCTTAACTGCGGCCCGATCACTCTTAATTATTAAGTCTTTCAAGAGTGTCAAAATTTGGCCAAACCTCTACCTCACCTCTTTTATTATGTGTATTTACTGAGTTTGTTCTTTTTCCTCATAAGAGAAACTCATGACTGCAAAAAGTGCATATCTAATCTTTAGGCTGGGTAATCCTCACCTCTATTCAGTATATTTTTTCTTTCTTCATTAAGATATTTACTTCTTAGCTCATTTCTTTTTCTTTTCTCTCATATACAAATATCTTTGTTTCCTACTGAAGGTCATGAGAGAAAAATTATTTTATATGAGTATTATAAACCCATGAACATGCAGGAAGTGGAAGAAAGTCACAAAATTAGTGATAGTTTAAGACCCAAATTTAGATTAATCGTTACGTTTAGGCTGATTTTATATTTGTTAATTTTTTATCTTTCATCTAGTAAGAAATTTGTGGTGAGTGTTTCATAGAAAAGGAAAAGAAGAAAAGTAAAGTAGGATTTTGTCTCATGAAGTTTATTGGTGCATTTAAATCTTACATTCTGAGATATTTAAAAAAGCATTTGGCATTTCTTGAAACAGTAAATAAAGACACAAGAGTTAAAATGATGGTATTTGTCTCTCTAACACTGTCAGTTGAGAGCAAAAAAATTCATCAGCTCATCTGATGCTTTCAAAGGTGACAGAAGTCGTTAATAGAATTATGCTTCCCTGTAGTTTTTGCTATATTTAAATGATGGAAAGCTTTTATTTCTAGAAACAAATTCAAGGGCTTTACAGTATAAGAACTCTTGTGTTTAAATCCGGAATCACTCTTTCATCAAATCGGGCTTTTAGTTTTCATGTTCTGACTGGAAGAAAGATCTTGATTTATAAGATATGAATCCATTAAATAAATTCATCATGATCCTGATTTGATTGATTACACCCACCCTCAGTATTAGAGATGGTACTAAAATTTAAGTAGAACGGAGTTGATTTTGTGCTCTTGAAAGCAGGCGAAATTATTTAAATGAGAAAAGCACCATCTTGTGCTGTGTGTTTAACATGTCCAGTTTAAATTGCTTTGACTTCACCTGTATGGGCACTTATACTTGTCCATCTATGTACACAGCTTTTTTTAGTTGCATTAAAAAGGCACTACAGTTATAAAGTATCATTTTAACTGTAAGGCATGATTTTGAAAAAAGTTATGTAAACAACACAACTTTGAACTTTTGATAGATCTGCTATGTGAGATATGCAGAATATTAAACAGGAAATAAGAAATATTATTTGCTCCTGTGGTTTTATCAGCTAGACTGACTTTTTGTTCTGACTTCAAATACACACTGCCGGGATCCTCTGGTAAATAAAAGTGCTTGGGTTTACATCTGTGGTATATTCCGGCTAACTCTTTGGCCAAGCAGTTTTTGACAAGATTAAGGCTATCAGTATGAACCCAAACAAATAGCACAGTCTTTTTTTATTTTTATTTTTTAATTTTTTCATACCATTTCAAATAAGCTGCTTGACCACACGATGGCAGTACATGAATGTCTTATAAATGAAAGCAAAGTGAAATCAATCTTCAGACTGTGCATGACCCAAAGTACCCACTTAATATGTGGTGGGGTGTGGCGGCTTACGCCTGTAGTCCCCGCTGAAGCGGGTGGATCAGCTGAAGTCCGGAGTTCAAGACCAGCCTGGCCAACATGGTGAAACCCTGTCTCTTCTAAAAATACAAAAATTAGCCGGGTGTGACGGTGGGTGCCTGTAATCCCAGCTACTTGGAAGGCTGGGGCAAGAGAATTGCTTGAACTCGGGAGGTGGAGGTTGCAGTGAGCGGAGACTGCACCACTGCACTTCAGCCTGGGTGACAGAGGAAGACTCTGTCTTGGAAAAAACAGACAGACAGACAGACAAGCTCACAAATGTGTCCAAACTCAGTTCTCCTATTCCACGGACCATCTTTCCTGTTGAAAACATTGTCAATTTATGACCTGGTTATTGAGATTTTCCGTTTCACCACAGACTGATAGAATTGTTACCATTCAGTGAAAGCAGGTACATGTTAAAGATATTGCTCTGGTTTTATTTTATTTGAAAGAATGGCCAGGCATATATTAAAATCAGTAGGGAAAAGTAGCATTAACCCCCCCCACTAACTTACATAGCTCTTACAAAAATAATTTCTATAAAGTGTTTTTCCACTCTTTTATTCCCAAGACATCCCTCCGAGGTTAGTAATAAACTAAATAACTATTTTAATGCTAAATAGATGTAACCTAGATATTAACATTCAAGACAAGTGGAAAATAATGGGAATTATCTTTTACAAGGGGACAATTTTCAGTTCGATGCTTGTACTCCTGTTAACCAAAGTGAAATAAAACCAACAGGTAGGAGTACACATATTTTAAAGGAGAAATGAGGCAACAGAAAGTAAATAAAATATATTTGATTATTTATAAAAGAGTTGAATCTTGCAATCCATATTGTACTCATAAAATGTAGGGACGGAAAACATGTATTCTTATTATTCATACATTTTTCATGACACCTCGTGTCTTTCCATTCTTGTTTTTTTTTTTTTTTTTTTTTTTTTTGAGACGGAGTTTCGCTCTTGTTACCCAGGCTGGAGTGCAATGGCGCGATCTCCGCTCACCGCAACCTCCGCCTCCTGGGTTCAGGCAATTCTCCTGCCTCAGCCTCCCGAGTAGCTGGGATTACAGGCACGCACCGCCATGCCCAGCTAATTTTTGTATTTTTTTTTTTTGTAGAGACGGAGTTTCACCATGTTGACCAGGAGGAGGTTCTCGATCTCTTGACCTCGTGATCCACCCACCTCGGCCTCCCAAAGTGCTGGGATTACAGGCGTGAGCCACCGCGTCCGACCCCATTCTTGTGTTTTTAAGCAGCTTGTTCAAGTTTTTAACGATGCTTCAGTTAATTCTGCCTGGGGCAGGTCATCACACTGTCCAAGAATTCATTCTATGGGGAAAGTATTTCTACCAGTCTTTTGAGGTTGCCCTTTGAATAATAGACATTTTAAATGTCCATATAATCTTGGTACGCCATCATTCTCTTCTACATTACTTCTGCTTATCTTAAACATACCTAAGCAAAGTTGCATATCCTGTCTTCATTGTTTGACCCTACGTGACATTATGTGCTTCCTGAGCATTTTTGGGAAAATGAGTTATTGATACAAATTCCTGTAATTAAAAAAAAATCTTCTGTCAGTGGAAAACTGAGCACAGAACTCCTACTTGTCCTGTGGATGCTTCTGAGAATGGACATCTATCGATCTGCTTCCCTTTGCTGTACGCATAAACTATACCATATGCAGAATCACATAGACGGTCTATTAAAAAATGGAAATCTTGTTGATTCTAATTTTATTTTTGGGTAAGTCTGTTCTCTTTTGTTTGGATTAAATCACCTGTGTGTGCAAAAAATCAAAACTACAGAGAAAGGACTCACAACAAGTACCTTTCCTCTCACCTCCTTTCATTTCTTCCTTTCATTTCCTTTTCTCTCTCCTCTCTGCTGCCTGTTTCTTAAATTTGGAATTCTAATTTCTCAAAGACAGATGAGAATTATAGGAAATAAGGGGGAAATGCACAATTATCAAATTACAACCTCAAGGGACACAGTAATAAACGTCAATCTGAAGTTATTTGGGAATAGATTGCATGGTTATTACAGGGACATGTAAACTGTATGTAAATAAACTTGTGACCACTTACATATTGGTCTTGGAGGTCAGCCCTCACTTCTTAAATGCTGCTTAGGACTCGCATGAAATTTCTCTATCCTCAGCATGAAAGACTATCCTCATTAAAAATAATATCAACATTTTCTTTTCAATAGCTTTAAATATGGAGCCAAAATAAGCATATGTGAACTGTCGCTTCATCCTGTCATCCTCTTCTATTTGGCCATGATAATTACACTACTATAACGGCTTGAATTTTCTTTTAGTTCTAATTCTAAAACGATCCATGTTACTATGATGAATATGTGTTTTATGGAGCTGGCTCCATTTCCTCGTCCTTAGGATTGGGTGATTGTGTTTCCTCTTGGGATGAATTAGAGTAGTATATTTGAGATTATATTTCATTAGTTTTATTGCTGCTTGTTAAAGTTTTATTATCCTCTCTGTTTTATATTTCAGGCTGGCAACACTTGCCAGCAATGCTAAGTGACTTGATATATATGAATCATAACTTTGTGACTGAAGAACATGTTGTCTGCAAATATAATGGGGTGACTTAGAAGTGGCATTTTATAATGCTGTTAAACATATGCATACACAAAACAGCTATCTAGAAATAAGAAACTTTATTTCAAAATTTCTCTCATCCCAGTTCAAGTATGCAGCATTTCTCATAAGTAGCATATAATATGCTTTAAATGGGAATCATTCATTTCTAGTAATTTTCATTTATTTCATGTAAATGTTATCCACTGTGTAGTTAGAATTCAATCATGTCTTTAACGCTATCGAGCCCTTGGGCAAAATTTGAAGCCACTTTATGCTACCTAGGTTGATCTCTCTTTACTTAGCTGAATAAACAGTTAAGTAAGTATAATGAATAGTTGCGTATCACACAATTGCAATAGTGCTAGACAGGTTGATGGTTGAACAGAAAGCATACATTCTACTGTAGTTACAATCCCGAATCCTCTGAATTCACTATCCTGGGTAGCACTTCCTAATATATGTATAGCAGTTATTAAAATGGGCACAACTATTATCATAGGAAACATTATTCAAATAAGTTACCTGAAACTGGACTCTTTCTTAAGAGCAAATTTGTAAGCAAATCTTTGTTTTTCAAAAATACAGTGTTTTAGTTTTCCAGTAAAGGGAATTTTATCTGCAACCTCTTTCAATAACGTAGTTTCTTGAAGAATGTTTCATATATGAATATTTATTCAGGTTCCATTATGTACCAAAGGATATTTTGAATTTTTTAACATATTGTCATTTTCATATTATTAAACTTCATATAACTGAAACTAGTAAATAATATAATGATTATGGTTAGCTTGATGTTCAATTACCAATAATCTAAAATTTCTCAAACACTCTACAAAAAAAGGAGTGTAATCTCTATTTTTATAGGGTTACCCTTTTTTTGTAGTATTCTAACACTTCACAAATTTTTATAAATTTTCATTAATCATGAAATCAAACTTCTCCTTATCTATTAGAAGCAAAAGAGTATAAAAATGAAGTTTTCATGTGAAAAAGAGGTAACGTGGAGATGTCAGCTTATGAGTTCTTGAAGCAGACAGGAATTTCATGCTTGCCTTCTGGTGAGTGGCAATGCAGGGGCCATAGACCCCTGATCACCTGGCATTGCACTGTGGCCCAGCATTTCTTATAAGGGGCCGGAGAAGCATCAAAGAATTCGGCATATCCGACCTTAGAGAACTCTTGAGATCTCTGTGGTTTCACATAACGGTGGAGATTTTTATTCAGTTTCCCACTGATTCTAAGAGTACAAGGAATCCTGAAAGAAAATGATCCTGAGACATCATCCGAATTCTAATTGTCTTTTAAAGAGCTTGGGGTTTGATAAATGAAACATCATGACAATAAATTGTTTTGAAACTTAACATTTACATGTGATGGGAACAAAAAAATTAATGTGTACATGCTTGTCCCTTCTTTTCTACTTGCCTTTAACTGCTAAGAGAATTCTTTCCATTCCTGTAATACATTCATGCTAATTTGGGCCAATGAATAAAAACAACTTGAAAAGGAAAAAATAGGGTATTTACTTTGAGAAGAGAAAAAATAATGGATTGAAGGAAAATAAGAGAGGAAGAAAAGGCAAAGCCCTCATGAGTTGTTTGGGCTGAGCAGAGGGCTTGGTTGGCACTCAAGAGTATCAGAGAGGAGCCGCTGCTACTCATGTGGGGAAGAATGAGTTACAGAGAGAAACTATCATTTGAAACTCATATTCAAATTTAATTTCCATTGTAACAGAATTAAAGGGTGGAAATTTGTAAAAGGGATTAGGGTGTGAGGCCTCCACTGTCATGAGTGCATTGGTGCCGTTATAAAAAGGTGAGTTTGGCTCCACCTTGCTCTCTCTCATGCTCTAGATTCTTCCAAATTTTGCCTTGAGAAGATTCATTCTTTTTTCCCTCTGGAGGATGCAGCACGAAAGATGCCACCTTGGAAGAAGAGAATGGCCTCACCAGACATGGAACCTGCCATTGACTTGAACTTAGGTTTCTCAGCTTTCAGAACGATGAGCCAATGAATTTTTGTTTATAAATTATCCAGTCTGTGGCATTGTGTTATAGCAGCACAAAAAGAACTAAGACAGGTGGAGATATAGAATGTAAGATGATCTGTGGTTTTTGAAGTATTTTTCCATCCTGTTGCCATTTGGAAAAGGACATGTTTAAATGATGTGAATGTCTTTTCATTACTTCTGGTTCCTGTTTGGGTTTCTCCGACCACACAAGTCTGAGCTGAGCCTGAATCACATGGGCACGGTTTTTACCCACAGTACTCTACATTTCTGAAAGATATGAGGTGGCCAAATGTAGGAAACGCTTATGACTTTGCTTCTGTCTTGGTAGGGAGCTTGGATCAGGCCATTTTTTCAGGCGGTGCAAAGTCAGAAGTGTGATCGTGTGCCTCTTCATTTTGAAGTTTTAGGCCTCTCAACTTCGGAGTAAAGTTTATGTTCTTGAATTACAAAACTCTTGAAAGAAAAGACCTTGTGGTGAGTGAGGGAAAATGAGCCTATAAAAAAAAATACTGGAAGGAGGCTTGGTTCAGTGCCCCTGAGTTCAACTCCATTCCCTGAAGATGCTGAAATTGAAGAGGGTACTCTACCAAAACCTTCATTGAGACCACCCATTGCTCTGTGTTTCATATTGAAAGAAGAGAGGCTATGGTCAAAACAATTAAGTATTTTAGATACTGCGTTTTTTCCAGTAGCAGAAACGGTGGCAGTGATCATCTGTCCTCATTCTCATGTTGATCAAGTTATAATATCATTCTTCATTTTCCTCTGGCTGCCAAAAGGAACTGAAAATTCAGCATATTCAAACCTAAACTTAGCCTTTTAACTCCTGAGATTTCCCCTCCAACTTTTCTTACCTTTGGTCTGCTGTTCTCTCAGTTTTAGAACTTAGAAATAATCTTTTGTTTTCATCTTGACTCGTGCAATAGTTGATGATCCATAATTTCTGCTCTTATAATCATCAGGCTCTGAGATTAGTAACAATATGATTTTACTCAAGGTGTTCCAAATAGAGAAACCTGTCCCCTTCCTCCCTAATTATTTTAAGGGCAAAAGTTAGTTTCTTGCCTTAAGGTAGTATCTGCTCTTGACTCGAGCGCCCCAGCCTCTGTCCCATCCCATACATGCTTGGCAATTATTCTATTGCTTGTGGGAACGATCGCGAAGTTTATAAACAATGCATTATTTTCATGTGCATCTGTCCTGTATGTATACTGAGTCCACAAACTATAAAAATTACTGTTTTCCTTCTTTTCTCAATGACAGTGTCTTATCCTTGAGTATCCCTTTGAACGTACACATTTACAAATTCTGGGTTTGTAATAAGTTTTTGTCATTCGGTGAATTTAATCAGAGAAACACATTTTCGGTGTATAATGCAAGATAAGAGATATAAATGACAGTTCTACAAACAAGGGAAGGGAACACAGCCACACTCCTCAAGTACCCCTTGAAGCAGAGGAAAGTGGACGTATACCTTAGGTGGCTGGAGTATAGCTGGAAGCAGCTGTATTAAATATGCTTGATGTTCCTGTTTAATCATGAAAATTCTGGGGAATTATTCTTATTTCTGTGGCATCAGTATTTATTTTAATATAAAATAATCATTTAGATTAAACATTAATTTAACAACTTCTCTTTCCCCTTGGTGCTTCCAAAATGTAATAAAATTGGTCTAATTAATGGCGTGTCTCATCTTTTCACAGGTATCTTTGAGATTTTAGAGACTTGTTGATAACCAAGGCAGCCCTATGCAGAAAATGAACAGCATATTAATGGCTACTGAACAAGTGAGAAACAATTTCATATGCAGCTTCCAAGAGGAGAGCTGTATGTGTTTTCACGGACTGAGATTGTGAATATAGCAGCAGAGATTTAAAAAGTAAAAGTGTTCATTAAACTCATAATAAATTATGTTTCATTTATCTGTTTTAATTGTGTTTAAATAAATTTACATATTCTACAAAAACCATTTTGGTATACATCACTAAAATACAAAATCCGAATTAAAGTATTTTATTTAAAATTAAATTTTACTTCTAAAGAGATTTATGTGAACTTAATGTTTGCATATAGTGCTTCTTAACCACTTTTTAAATAAAAAAACTTGTATTACAAGTTCAGGGTAGAATTATTATTAGAATGTTAATATAAAAACTTACTTGCTGCAATTAATACATACATATAGTGAAAATGCTTTAATTTTATGGATTTGCATGCTTATATTTTGCATTTTAATTATGTATAATATGAACAATATTATTATTACATGTAATTACTTATATATTATATTTATAATAATGGTATATTTATAATGTACATAATATTATACTGTATTTACAATATCTTTTTTTAATTGCATTTTAGGTTTTGGAATTCATGTGAAGAACATGTAAGATGGTTGCATAGGTACACACATGGCAGTGTGATTTGCTTTCTTCCTCCTCATTGCCTATATCTGGCATTTCTCCCCATGTTATCCCTCCCTAACTCCCCACCCCCCACTTTCCCTCCCCAGTCCCCCCCCAACAGACCCCAGTGTGTGAAATCTCGTTGCGTATTACTCTAGCTATAGCACAATTGCAAACAAAATAAAACATTACTGAAAAGTTAAATAAATTAAAATGAGTACAAGAAAATACACTATTAAAGACATTATCAGTATTACCAACTTAGAGGTCACATGTTAAAGATATATGTTATCTTAACATGGATAGAAATATTTTAAATGTGATTCTCATATTTACTATAGACTAGCCCATGGCATTCTGTAAAGTCTTTAAGACTTTATTTTTTTTTTGGTTAACAGGTTAATGACCCCAATGTCTTCTTTCAGATTCTATGCCGTACACTTAAGTCAAACTTTGACTTTTCTGTTTCTTTATTTAAAGTTGTGTTAAAAATATGGTTGATTATGAACTTTTCAGCTCTAAAAATTATGTTTAACTACATCTACTTATAAGTTTCCAGCGTGCATAATGTTATTTGCATCTTTTCAGATGGACAGACTGATTCTGAGAGGTATGAGTCTCTAATTTCAAGTTTTGGAAAAGTGGACAAGATAAACTTTGATGCATCCTGAAGTCTCCTGTCTTGTTCTTCATAACAACTGCTTTCAGGCCATAGCCTGTTAAAATACCTTAAGTGACTGGGACTGCTCGTTTTCCCGGGAGTATTTGCTGCGAGTGATCAAGGCTTAAAGCCACGCTTAGCAGCACTGGTGGCACTTGAGTCGTAATTGATGGGATTGAGCGACATGGTTTTCTCGCGGTTAGTTCTATAATCTGACAGTGCTGATAAATCCCTACTCCACTCACGGTTTCAACCTTGCATTATTTTGTTTATTAGTAGAGAGCCTCTTTGGAATAAGGATTTTTTTTTGAGATGAATAACAACTAATTTTTTTCTAGATATCTAAAATTTTCTTAAATCTAAAATCTGAAATATTTCGGGAATAGCAGTTCCCTAATATTTTTTACTCTGTATGCGTTAGTTCGTTGCTCTCTGTCAGATTTACCTCTTTGAGACTGACAAACATTTGCCATCATAAATAAATGTTTTCTGAAGATTTAAGTTGCTTTTCTAAAACCAAAGTATTCAAATATATATGTACGTTATTTCAATATATGTATTTAAAAATTATATAATTAAAATACCTTAGAAATGGAAATAAACATGTAAAGCAATTCATCCTCCATCAGCCAATCAATAAATACCGAGCTCCATTCTGGGCTGGAGCTGTGCAGATTCTGCAATTACTTTAGGACGTAGTTCCTTCTCTAGCTGATCAAATGTTGCAAGGAAACTTCAGAATGTCTGCAGGGCACTTTTCTTTCCAGCTTTTCAGAATAGCAAACAAAAAGCCAAATAGAAGAAAGAACTCTATTTTTAATCATTATTTTGTTTAAAAACACTGTTATTATGCCTAAGAACTTGCTATGCTGCATACTTGTAGTACACTGAAGAAAGAAGCCTTATGTCAGTGAATGCCAATCGTAAGTCAGAAAGTGCTTGGCGGCATCTACCGATTCGTGTTTTCTCAAAGCCTCCTCTTACATTAGGCTGTTTCTAACTTCATTTGGCTAAAAGTGTGATGTTTCTAATTACATATTGTAAAACTGATACTGTAAAAGGTTCTATTTATTTTATGGTAAATTGTATATTCCATTTTCCTCACAAACTCAGGGACCTTATGATTTATGCTTTCCCCCCCCCCCAATATGGGGCAGTGGTTCTTGACCTCAGTTGCGTATTAGAATTACCTGGGGGACATTTCAAACACATGGATTCCCCAGCTGTCATAGAGGTTCTTGCTTAATTGGATTAGGAGAAGCCTTGGCATCTGTACATAATAAAATCTCAGAAGGCAATTTTAATATGCAATCAGGACTGAGAATCACCGGTCGGAGGGAAAGGGGTTGTATGTAAATTATCTGGAAATTCCCATCGCTGGGAATAGTAATACATCGTGTGTGCACAGTGACACAGCATATGTTTTGAAAAAGCTCTCCTACCAGTTCTAAGCACTGCAAGCAACCCCGGTGTGAGGAAATAAGTTCTTCATGTGCTCGGTTGTGCTGTCTGTCTGCAGCTCTTTGGAACAATCATGTTGGGAGGACTTTGGTACATCCCATAACCATCAGTCAATGTCAGAGAATTATCTCTGCACCTCTTGACGTATTAATACTTTAGTTCGATTTGTTATTAAATGTAGAGCAGAGATGAAGAACCTTTGTAATCAGAACACAAGACAGATATGTTTTGATGAAGAATGACAAGGGGAAACCCCAAAAGGCTTAAGGGCTCGAGACAGTACGGGACCCTATCACCTATGTAGATGAGTTGCTGGAAAAAGGAAGAAATGTCACCTTCATAATTGTACCTAGAGTCAATCTTGTGTCTATTTGTTCATAACTGTCTCAAAATTTTATTTAGAAAACTGTTCCTGTTTGGTCACTAAGTACACTCACAACTTTGTCACTGATTATGGCCAAACTCAATCAGTTTGAAGCATTCCGTTTTTCTTATTTTTTCTACCAACACCAATTAATCTTAACTTTTTCAATACTAATTTATAATAACAAAGACATTTGAAGAAGACAGGTTATTTCTTTTTTATACTGGATTCAACACTAATCTAATTGGACTCAAATTAGACAGATGAGGCCACGTGAGGTCTAATTTATTGTGTTAATTTGGCTGGGCCATGATGCCCAGATATTTGGTTAAACATTCTGGATGTTGCTGTGAATATGTTTTTTGGAAGGGATTAACATTTAAATTGGTAGACTTTAAGTAAGGCAGATTGCCTTCCATAATGCATGTGGGTGTCATTCAATTAGTTGAAGACCTTAATAGAACAAAGATTGATCTCTCATAAGCAAGAAAGGATTCTGCCAGCAGACTGCCTTTGAGCTTGAGCTGCAGTTCTTCCCAGGGTCTCCAGACTGTGGCTTACCCTGAAAATTTTGGACTTACCAAGCCACTGTAATTGTTTGAGTCAATTCCTTAAAATAAATCTTAAAATAAATTTCTCTCCTCTCTCCCTCTCTCTCTCTCTATGTGTGTGTGTGTGCATGCACACACATATATACACATGCATACACATATGTGTATATGCATGTGTACATACATGTATATA
This sequence comes from Leontopithecus rosalia, assembly GCA_028533165.1. Classification (NCBI taxonomy): domain Eukaryota; kingdom Metazoa; phylum Chordata; class Mammalia; order Primates; family Cebidae; genus Leontopithecus; species Leontopithecus rosalia. The sequence continues at coordinate 4,027,419 of CM052665.1, forward strand.
TGTATATACACACATATATGTACACACACATATATATACACCTATTATATAGATCTACCTATATATTGTATAGACACAGAATATATACAGATATAGTTCTAAATTGATATATCTATAGATACAGATCTATATTGATATATCTAACTATAGCTCTGTCTATCCATTCATCTAATCTACATGTATTCTGTTGACTCTGTTTCTCTGGAGTGCCCTAATACAGGTCATACTAAAGATACGGACAATATGGTGGTAACTGTGGGCTCACCTGTCTCCACTTCTGGTCATCTGGACCAGTGATATGAATATGTCATGGGAACTTGTTAGAAATGGCAATCTTTGGGCTTTATTCTAGACCTACTAATTCAGAAACTGTGGTTGTGGCTTGCAATCTTTGTTTTAACAGGTCCTCCCCGCAATTCCTAAGCACACTAAAGATTAAAAACACTTACTATGGTTTGAATGTATGTGTCTCTTCAAAATTCATGTGTTAGAACTTAAACCCCAAAGTGATAATATTAGAAGGGGGGTTTTTGGTGGTGCTCAGGTCATGAAGAGGTCGACCCTCATAAATGGGATTAATGCCCTTATAAAAGGGCTGGAGGAGACTATCTAGGCCCTCCTTTTGCCTGTCTGCCTTCCACCATGTGAGGACACAGGAAAAAGGCACCATCTTGGAAGCAGAGAGCCAGCCTTCACCAGCAAAGAGCGAGCCTTCAGCAGACACCCAATTTGCTACTGTCTTGATCTTGGACTTCCCAGACTTGAGAACTGTGAGAAACAAATTTCTGTGGTTTATGAAGTACCCAGTCTGTGGTACATTGTTACAGCAGTAGGAATAAACTGAGATAATAGTTATATAGGTCACAGAGGACTTCGGGAGTTAGCATAAGCTATCTGCAACCTCACTCTGACTATATTTTCTAGAGGTAATTCATTTAGGTAAGAAGGGAAATAGATCAGTGGTTCTTAAACTTGGCTGCACATTCAAATAACATTGGAAATTTTGAAAAACCTCATGCCTGCTTTGCAGCCTACACCAGTTATGAGTATTTCTAAAATTTGCCCAGGTGATGCCAATGTGAAGCCAATTTTAAGAACCAGGAGCATAGGTAAATCAGGTATGTCTGCTGTTGGGAATAGAGAAAACAGTTATAGTGTTATATGATCAAAATTTCCTCTGAGTAACTATGAATTATGGAATATCATCATAATGAGCATATATTTTTAATCGTTATACATGTTAACTTATTTAATCTTAAGAATAACCTTATACTTATCCTCCTTTAGCAATTGAGGCAACAGAGAGACAGAAGGGTAAGTTGGCCAAAGTGACAGTGACAAAACAGGGACTGACTTGATCTCAGGCACTCTGCTCCAGAGCTCGTGCTCTTTGCGATTACCCAACACCACCTTGCAAATATTAGTCGATGTCGTTGAGTGCATGCTTTTCCTGCAACTGAGACACAGCTTGAAGAATACTGGCATTTGCAATCCTTGCCAATTTCCTGTCAGTGATCTATGCAGGCATGAAAGAGACTGCTAACCAAAAGGCCAGAACAGAACTCACTACTCCTCAAGCTTTTGAACAAAAATAGAATCCTGGAAAATGTTTCAAACTAGAAAAAAAATCTGAATGAAGAGAAAAGTTTTTGTGTTAAGCCCAGAGGAACAAAAAAATGAGCAGGCTCTGGTTGGTGATGAGGAACTGTCTTCTCGATTCATGTTAATATCCTGGCAGGGCCTAGCTCCTTCATTAATGGAGCTGTATGGTGTCACCAATGATGAATTTACATGGAGAAAAACATGCCCACAGTTTTGAAATGTTTAAAGTCAATTGTTGCATGCCGTGGGTAATGACCAGTGTGAATGATGCAAAGGAAAATACTGCATTTGCTTTATGTGCCTGTTAAATTTTGGTACATTTAAAATATAATATCCACTAAATCCGTTTACTGTTCACCATGTTATTTAAGTTTGGCACTTTTTGTGTTTTATTTATCAGTTTACACATAATCAGATTTGGAGTCTGGTCATAGCCATTGGGTACAGTATCATTTACAGATGTCTCTATGACAAGTTTTTAATTCAACTAACCAGTATGAGGGTCTGACTTGGGGGGAAGAAAGCAAAAAATAATAATAATAATGATCCATCAAAGAAACAGTTGAAAAACAACTACAGTGATGGCATTGTAGACCTCAAACATCAATCTGACTGAGATTGTGAATTAACATGATCTTAGTTTTACTTGAGCTTTTTATACAGCAGTGATTGTTTGATTCCACAATGTGGATTTGTCCTACATATAATTGTGAGCTATTTGTGTTGTTGGGTGTTAAAAATTTTCTAAGTAATTCCCTTCCTGTAAAAGGAAAACTCTCAAACAGAAAGCTTGGTATGTATCCTATCTAATGACTTAGTCTCAAACTCCGAAAACAATAACTGATTTTCAGTTTTGAGATGGCACTTGGTGCTTATTTCCTTTATGGGTTTTTGTAACTTACACTTTGAAACATTCTTTAAGTGTCTTAGAATCCTTGGTTGAGTATTTTGTTTTATCCTTATAAAGGAAAGCCTCTGAAGAAATTGATTGGTTTACTTTGAAAATGTATCATTTCTTCAGTGTACATTAGGCAGGCACAGAAATCTATTCTTGGCAATCACATCATACGAATTCCTCTAAAAACGTCTATACCGGAGAAACGACTGGCCTATTTCCTGTTATTTGTAAAACCATTGGTTGCAGAATAAAGAATACTGATGATTTTTTCCTTAATCAAGCTCTTAACTTCATCTGCTGTTTATTTGCTGACAAGCAGAAATCTAAGTTATTGCTTTTGTTCCAAACTCAGCGAAACAGTGTCTTTAAAGTATCAAATATAAAGACAAAAATATAAAACTTCTCTCCAAATAATAGGAATCCAAGAAGGTATAATATATACAAAGTAAACTCATTTTCACAATCAATTTATCTGCAATCATTTTGTTAAACGTATTTTCTCTGAAATAGGAGCAAATAATAACAGATAGGAGGTCGTCTACTTATTTTCATTAGCTATTAATCAATAAGTTAACTGAAAAGAACTTTATACATTAATAAAATGATTCTTTTCAAATTTAATTTTTAAAATTTGACAAATAATAATCAGTCTTGTAAGAACTCATTCACCATCACCAGAACAGCATGGGGGGAAATGCCCCGGTGATTCCATTATCTCCACGTGGTCCTGCTCTTGACACATGGGGATTATTACAATTCAAGGTGAGATTTGGATGGGGACGAAGCTACACCACATCCCTTACCATTCTGGGTGGGGATGGATGTTGGCTTTCAAACCTTTTTCCTTTCTCTGTCTTGATTACTGTTTAGTAGAAACTGACACAAAATTAATGCTCCTGCAATGGTAACATGAATTTTACTGGTTAAGACAGAATTCTAGTCCTTGTTAAAAAGAAGATGTGTATATATCATGAGGAATTGCTTTCGTTTTCTAAAAATAAAAGTTTTTCTAAGAAATTCAGTCTCATGTTTATGTCACTTTTATTTACTTTACGTCAGGAAGAAGAAAGAAGTCATTGCTGATATAGTTTAGTGAAATAATGTATGTATAAGCATACCGTAAACAGCAACACACTTTTAAAATTTGGGGTACTATTTTAATGCTTTAAAAACACCCAAAACCCACAAATACCTCTGACAAAGTAAGAGATCCATTTGAAGTTACCAGAATATTAATCTTCCAGCAATGGTATGTGGCACTAGGCAACTTTGAAAGGAGATGATTAATTTCTTGAAGAAAAATCTCAGCAAATATATTATTTATATGGCTTCATCATATTTCTCTCATCTCTCCCTTCTCTTTTTTCCCTAATGTATTAGCAGCTTGTATGGCACTGTCCAGTTTAGTTAGTCCCTGAATGTATCAACTTCTAATGATTAATAAAAGTTTTAAAATTCATATATAATTTGATTTATCCTGGCATTGCCTTTGTAACAATAGAATTTTTAGTATACTAGAACAGACAACACAGATGTGAGGGCCTTAAACATGTAAACAAAATGACAAACACTGAACATAAAGGAGCAGTTTAATGAACTGGCTGAGAGCATGAATTCTGGGGTCATAGTGTCTCTATTCAAATTTCAGCTCTTCCAGTCACTAATGTGTGACCTTTAGCAATTAACCAATGTGCACCTCAGTTTCGTTCCCTGAGAAATGGCACTCAGAATATACTTACCTTATAGAGTGTTTGTGAAGATTAAATAAGTTGACACATGTAAAATCTGCAAACTTTAACTCTATTTAAAAATAATAAATTAGCAAAGCACTTAAAATTGGTGATATGTGGGGAAGGCTGGATTTAGATCATAATCTTGAGAACAGGATAGAAGAGGAAAGAAGGGATTTTGTGCTGCGGTTGGGAGGGAGGGGTGGAAAGAGGGGACTAAGGAAAGCTTCAGGGAGGAAGGGGGAAGACAGGGGAGGTTGATATTGTAGGCCGATGAGGAGAATTTTTGAAAAAAAGAGTGAAAAAAGAGGAACAGGCATTGAAACCTAGGGAGAGATCACTAATTCAAATGGGATATACATTAAAACAGGTTTTATTAATAAAAAATGTTATGGAAAGCTATGGTAAGATTTAGAAAGTTAAAGTCAAGTGAGTCATCTCTTCTCGGAGAAGAGAAAGGGTTAACTGTAGTTTGGTAGTGAAAGGAAGTTTCCTACAAAGCAGTTACTGGGGTAGAGTGTGTATGTAGAAACAATAGAATTTGTCAATAGAATATATATGTAATGTATGAATATGAATATATATCACGTATGTATAGGCATATATATGATATATACACAAATACATTTATACATAAAATAAGTTTGGTTGACTCACAGTTCTGTCTCTGTTGAACAGTTTTTTTTTTTTTTTTGGTTTTAAAGCTGTAAAAGAATTAGATTCTTTTCCAGATCTGTCTATTCCCTGCTGTTAATGATTTTTACCTACAGTGAATTCAGGGAGTTTCTGAAGGAATCTTCTTCACTGAGCATTACAGATTTAGACTCTTTAACCATGGTGTGTAAACTGTTCTTTTAACTGGGCAGTGCTTGAGACCAGCCCTTTGTTATGAATCGTCTTGACCTCTACCATAATTTTAAACTAAAGGTGAATTACCAAATGATTAACACTGTGATTTGTCTTAGGAGATAACGAAAGAAGAATTCAATGATCATATTTCAATGAAACTCCCTGAATTCAGCTTCACATGGAGCCACCCCAAACAACATTAACGTCTCAATCTTCCATCTCCACACTTCATGTCCTCCCTTCTACGTTTTCTCCTTAGAGCTGTTTACAATCTAACACATCACATATATGACGGATTAACTAGCTTTCTCTCTTCCACACCACAATTTAAGCTTCATGAGAGCAAAGGATTTTGTTCACTATCGTATTCTTACTGCCTAACAGTAGGTTGGCACATCTACGTATTCTATAAACGTTGGCTAATTTACTGATTAAAAAAAAGAAGATTTTCATGTCTGAACAAATGGCTACATTTTTCCTTCTTTGAGTGTAGTCTATGCTGAATGTAAATTTCTCTCGTGTAAGGCTAAACTAAGAATTCTTGGAAGGCACAGAATGAGTTAGAACCTTTATGGTATTTGAAATCATCACTGTAAATTGAGTCAGTGTATTAGAAATGTACATGCATTAGCCTGTAAACACCTTGGATAAGAAAATTATATTCCTTGTCATTTGGCTTTCTTTTCTTTTTGGCTTTCTTTATTTTTATTCTGAGGAATAGATAAATAAATCAGCAGACACAATATTTAGATAGGTGGTCTGCAATAGCACCATAGGGAAATGGATTTGATGACTTATAATAAACTATATTCCAAGCAAATTATAATTGCTGCCCAGGAGAGAAAAATCCCAGAAATTAGGTTTGCCTTTATTTGATGGGAACTGTGGGCACATAATGCACTTGACCAACAATAATTACAAAGTAGAGATTCACAGCAAAATATAATTTCACAATTGGGTGCAAGACACGTGTGAGTCTGCCTAAAATAAAAGGAAGTCATAACATGTTTTCAAAAGGAATTACTAGAAATAATACAAATTGACTTTTTCTTTTTTTTTCTTTTTGAGACAGAGTCTCACTCTGTCACCCAAACTGGGGTACAGTGGTGCATTCCTGGCTCACTGCACCCTCTGCCTCCTAGTTTCAAGCGTTTCTCCTGCCTCAGCCTCCCTGATAGCTGGGATTACAGGCGAGTGCCACCATGCCCGGCTAATCTTTTGTATTTTTAGTAGAGACGGGGTTTCACCATGTTAGCCAGGCTGGTCTCCAACTCCTGACCTCTGGAGATCTGCCTGCCTCGGCCTCCCAAAATGCTGGGATTACAGGTGTGAGCCACCGTGCCCGACCCAAACTGAATTTTGCTTTTTAAACATGTTCTTTAAGCTGCACATCGGGCTAAGGACTTTGCACATGTTAACATATAAATCCTCCAAACTGTGAGGTAGCTACTATTTTTTCTATTTTGCAAATGAGAAAATTGAATTTCTTAGAGATTATGCATCTTGCCTAATTATGCAGCTGCTGAATGGTAGGACAGAGATTCTATTCCATCTAAGCCTAAACTCCACAACACAGTGCTGAGCGTTGAGACCTTAACGTGAATGCTAGACCTGGTAGCCATTTTTAGCGGTTTGAGCTCAACTCGCTAGGGTATCCCAACATCTTTGGAGTGTCCCGTAGGATTGAATCAGCCAACTGAAACTGATAGTGAGTGTATCTCATAGCAACTTTTTAACATCCAGTCTTCCATAGTCATCAGAAATAGAGAACTTCAAGTCATCGTAAAGGTAGGCTCTTGAATTTGCATTAGTTCTTGAATTAATTAATGAAATTCTGAAGTTGATATTTTAACTGGATTCAGTGTTTGAAAGAGTCACATTTCTAAAGAACTGACAATGTGAAAAGAGACCAGGAAGTTCAGAGAGACTGCTGATTCAGGGATGGAGAATCCCTTTGGATCCTGGAGACCAGCCTATCCATCCCCTTGACAGCAAGATGTTACCTCTTATGGATAGGAACAGAGGGGGTCATACCGCAGTAAATCAAATGCCAAGCTGGAGAAAAAAACTAAAAGATTAGGTTCTGGTGTGAGTGTGGTAAACGTTTTGAAGCAGGGTAGAAACGGAGGAGAGCTGTGAGTGTAGAGTCAGAATTAAAGGTCTTGCAAAAACCCACCGTTTGGCCTTTCAGCCTCTGCTTCCCCAGATTCTCCTGTCCTTTCATCTTCATTAGCTGCTCCCCACCCAGCACTGCCTGCATGCTCTTTTAAAACAGATTTGATCACAGTTACCAGTTCTGCTGACTCGAATGCTATGAAACAACCAATTATTTCTTTTTTTAAACTCTGGAGAATATAATACATATATTATAAACCAATAACTTTTTCCCTCTTTTCTCTCCTTTCTTTGTTTAATTTTCCCCAGCTGCTCTTAAAACTATGTCCACTTTTCCCTAGCTGTAAAACCGTTCTTCTATTTTAGTGTTGTTAGTCACAATCCATTCTGGGTTTGATACTTGTGATAGTAATTTAATCTGTTAGAGCATAACCATGCTCAGTTTGTTTACTTCAGCGACCTACTATGCTGGAGTGATTTAAAAAAACACAAAACACCAAAAAACCCAAGTTCCCTGATGAGGATTTTAAGCCAAATTTCTTCTGTCCAGATGGCTCCTGCTACCAAGCCAGGAAAATGTAGATCCTCTATACTTCCTGCTGATTTGTTTATAGTGGCCCTTGATTGCTATTAATGATCCCCAGCTGTAGGACTACCTAGCCCTGCCTGCCTTCCACCTCTGACACCCTCATTAACCCCTTGGGGTTGGTTCCAGCTTCTCTGCTGTCTATTTCTTCCTTGCTTCTTTTGCAAAGGAAACACAACTGTAATTTTGAGACCTTCCTAGAAAACTGGAAGAACAATAGTAATGAGAGGATTCCAGGGAGAGTTTCTTTGACTTCTATTCTTCCTAACTTCATAATCATGCAACCATACACATCTTTATTTGAAATCACTTTTCAAAGAATAAATTTGGAAGCACCTAAAAATACAACAGCCTCACGTATGCACATATTTTTATCCATTTTGGATGGCTTTTTGGAGTGATTTCAGGGGCAGTTTTGTCAATTCTGTAAGCATTTTTATTACTTGACCTACCCTTGACTACCACCTCCCATTCCTTCTTTGTGCTTGCTATTTATTTTAGGTTTTCAAAACACAAACAAATAAAAGTATCATAGTGTTAACCATTACGTTCAGAAACTGAGTATTTTTGTAGTGGGTATTGAAAATAGATCAAATGTTCCACAAAGGAACTAAAACACGTAATGAAGAAGCAACTGAATTTCTTTTAACACCTGGGTAGAACATGAAGCAGATATGGTGCCACAAATTAAAGCAGAATAAAGTGAAGTGTCTTTTACCTTTGGTGTTTTTGTGTCTTCTCTCTTCTTTTTTCTCAAGCTATAGGTATCAAGCTATAGATTTCTTTGAAGATTTTTCAAGTGCCTCTTTGTATTTTAAGAGGGCATCTGATAATAAGCGAACAGGCATGGAACGTGTTCTAACTGCCACGTGCTGTCACGTACCTTACCTGCATTAGCTCTTCTTTGAGGTGCCGTTTCACTCTTGTCACCCAGGCTGGAGTGCAATGGCACGATCTTGGCTTACTGCAACCTCTGCCTCCTGGGTTCAACCAATTCTCCTGCCTCAGCCTCCAAAGTAGCTGAGATTACAGGCGTGCACCACCATGCCCAGCTAATTTTTTTGTGTTATTAGTAGAGACTAATTTCACCATGTTGGCCAGTCTAGTCTCGAACTCCTGACCTCAGCCTCCCAAAATGCTAGGATTAGGGGCCTGAGCCACCACACCTGGCCTAGCTCTTACTTGTTAAAAAACCTTCTGAGTTAGATACTTAAATTACTCCCATTCACAGAGGGAGACACTGACAGATTGGGTATAAATGTCATCTAGTGTCTCTTTAAGCAGCAATCAAAAACGATAAGTCCTTTGTAGGGACATGGATGAACCTGGAGAACATCATTCTCAGCAAACTGACACAAGAACAGAAAATGAAACACCGCATATTTTCACTCATAGGTGGGTGTTAAACAATGAGAACACATGGACACAGGGAGGGAGCACTACACACTGGGGTCTGTTGGGGAGAATAGGAGAGGGACAGCGGGGGGTGGGGAGCTGGGGAGAGACAGCATGGGGAGAAATGCCAGATACAGGTGAAGGGGAGGAAGGCAGCAAATCACACTGCCACGTGCGTACCTATGCAACAGTCTTGCATGTTCTTCACATGTACCCCAAAACCTAAAACGCAATTTAAAAAAAAATTAAACAAATGCACTATTTAGCCATTTTTCTTCAAACAAAAGCTCTGAAGCTCAAGCAGGTTAGGAAGAAGACTTTACAACCATTACCTTGGGGGAAAAAATTATAATCCGGGACCAGGGAGCGAGCTCTTATTACAGCAGCAGCAAAGTCCTGAGGCCCATTGTCAGGAGCAGCGATGGAGGGCTCATTGGATTAAAAAGCTTTAACCTCGGGCGGGCGCGGTGGCTCAGGCCTGTAATCCCAGCACTTTGGGAGGCCGAGGCGGGTGGATCACGAGGTCAACAGATCGAGACCATCCTGGTCAACATGGTGAAACCCCGTCTCTACTCAAAATACAAATAATTAGCTGGGCATGGTGGCGCCTGCCTGTAATCCCAGCTACTCAGGAGGCTGAGGCAAGAGAATTGCCTGAACCCAGGAGGCGGAGGTTGCGGTGAGCCGAGATCGCGCCATTGCACTCCAGCCTGGGTAACAAGAGCGAAACTCCGTCTCAAAAAAAAAAAAAAAAAAAAAAAAAAAGAAAAAAAAAGAAAGCTTTAACCTCACTGCTTTTCCCTTCTGAGGGAGGAAGAACAGATTGCTTTCTGTTTTCTTCTCTGAATGGTAGGAAGAAATTCCCACATAATAGCAATAAAGAATATACATTTTTAAAATAAAGAAAGTGAAAGCTCTCTGATAGACGTGAAATGCCACAAAGGAACATTCACTGGTAACAAACAAGCCTTATAATCTGGCCTGCTGAATGATTTCAGAATGTGTGGACAATTTTTCTGGCATTTCGTGACTCAAATGTTTTTAAATTGGATTAAAACTCAGGCAACATTGATAGATTTTATTTTGGATTATACATCATTTGGGGGTTACTTTTGCCATCTGGTCTTTTTTTTCTTTTTCTTTTTCCAAAAGCTTTTTATTCTCTGACTAATCCTAATAGCTTCTCAGTTTAAAAAAAAATCTGTTATCAAATAGTATGCGCTTATGGCTTGTCCAATGAAACCATCTCTCCAGGAGGAATGTTTTGTTTGTGGGAGCACAGCATTGCTGATCTAATTCCCCTGGTACCAACACACTACCCAAGGCAGCACATTGCAGTGTGTTTTAAATGAACAGATACATTCCAAAATAGAATGAGGACTTGGGGAATTGCCCACATTTAACCAAATAACCAGCTGTGCAAATGCTAAAACACAATTGATCTACTACAGCATTTGAAAATCATGGAGGGTCATTTAGTTCAATACTCAGATGGCGACCCAGCAGGTCTGGAGGCTTTGCAGGCCCAGCAGTGACTGATTTTAGTCATTACTGGAGATGATCAAAAAGGCCGACTGGGCCTCTTTGAATCCAGCTACCATTCCATTCATGTCTTCCTCCCCCCAGTTCCCAGATCCTGTACATTTCCTTCTTAAATTTGGCTAAGGAGAAGGTTTTGGTAGATTTTTACCCTGCTTCATTTGACTGCTTACTCATAGATAGGAATGACAAAATTAAACAGATATGCAACAGAAGAACAGGGTTTGTATCAAAGGGAAAATAAGAATTTTAGGCAGAAGTATTTTTGTCACCTGCTATCTCTTCCTTTCATGTTTTATTAGTTCACTGTTCATGCTTTAGTCAAATTTAATTTACTTGAAGAAGCTGGATCCCTGAAGTCTGTATTCACTTTTTTTTCTAAACGGAAATGAAACTCACAAATCTTAAATTTCGTTGTCATATTTCCTTTGTTTTTTTCTGTATTGGCTCTTTTTTTTTTTTACTTAGTTCTATTTTAATAAGTTATTCCTGAGAATGACATATTGTCCTAATTTCTAATACTTTTTTTTGCCAGTGCTGTAGATAAAATCATTAATTTATTAAGAAGAGTTTTATGCATTCCGTTTCAAATTGTACCAGTGTATTGTCGAACTGTTTAGAATAGGTTGGTATAAGATGTTGCTGAGTTGATAGCCCTTAGTTTTTCAGATAAGGGCCCCTACAGCAAAAAGAAAAATATTTTCTTTTGACATTTTGAGTTGTTAAACAGCTTTGAAATAATTATTTGAAACATGCTTAAGAAATGTAATTTTTGTTCAAATAAAAAAATATTTTTTGAGAGAATAGTTTAGGCTGAAGTTTTACATTTTTTACATTTTACAGAACAAGTTACATTTTTCTGATGAGATGCAAGGCCAGAGGGATAAACTAGATTTATTCTTTTGCTTAGACAAATAGCAATTACAGCAGAAAATGCTGAAAAATTGCACTTCTGCAGAGACATAGAGTTTTATGTAAAGCAGGGTTAAAACTTAAAGGATCTAAGAACTCAGTGATACAAGGAAAGTGAAACTCTCAGGTGGACAGAAGTTTTTCCTGTTCTTTTTAAAAATTATATTATGTATATTTAAAGTATACGCAATGAAAGGAATCTTACTTATGATGCTGCAGTGTTGCATTTGGATGAGAAAAATGCCAGGGCATCTTTTTTTTTTCTTTCCCCCGAGATGGAGTCTTACTCTGTCGCCCAGGCTGGAGAGTAATGGCACAATCCTGGCTCACTGCAACCTCCGCCTCCTGGGTTCAAGAGAGTCTCCTATCTCAGCCTCCTGAGTGGCTGGGATTACAAGTGTGCACCCTCAAACCTGGCTAATTTTTGTATTTTTAGTATAAATGGAGTTTTACCATGCTAGGCAGGCCACTGCTGTCAACCTCCTGACCTCAGGTGATCCACCCACCTTGGTCTCCCAAGGTGCTGGGATTACAGGCGTGAGACACCACACCCAGCCCACTGCATCTTTAACTCTGAATTTTGGGAGCAAACATTTTAAGTTTAGTTTTATCTCATTTTATGGCCTAAGTGTTAGAAAAGACACATTCTTCCTTAGATGATGTGTGTGAGATACAAGGACTACCTGGTGCCTCCTGTATACACCGCTTTGAAGTTAGACTTCTCATTGCGTCTCTCGCCACGAAGGAGTTCAGGAAACTTTCAGGATGCATTTATAGAAAACCTTTCATTATCCAGACTTAAAATCCAGTGTCTGCTGCTTCAGGAAAGGATCGTGCACTTTACATTTGCAGAGTCACTAGAAGGCTTTGTATCTAGAGTCAAGTTGCAGGCTTGCACAAGTCTCCTTTTGGGTAGGGAAGAACCCTATTTACATTGGAATTATTGCTCTCTCATAATATTTAGCACAGCTGACTAGCACTCATACAACTCGGGTAAATGTCTGGTGAGTCGAACTGAATTAAATTCCCTTCTGATAAAAAGTGGTGGGTTGATGAAGAATAATTACGTTTACTTAAAATTTGTTTGCCATTTTGGGAAGAGGTGGCTGACTTTTCTAGAGCTTGCTTTAAAATGTGCAGTCTAACACACATTCTATGTATTAGGCCACATTCGATGTTGGTGCCTTTAAATGGTTTAATTCATAATGTTGACCTCAAGAAAAGCTGATTACTGTTTAAACACAGTATCCTCTTTGGCAATTAGACTTCGACCCTTGCCTTCTGCTACTCTTCTGATAAATTTGAATCTTTTCTGACACCTAAGTTTAGTCAGTTACTTGAATAGACCAATACCACAAAATCAACCGCTTCAATCCAAAATGCAGCAAACATAGACACAAGGGGTTAGAATAATCAAAAGGAGAAAAAGACTGGCAGTGATTGAGGATAGGGACGGGAGCAGCACAAAGGGGAGGCTGCATGTTAACTGAAAAGTCCGGTTTGGAGTCACCAGGCGAGATAAGTGCGGGACTGATGTGGTTTGGATTTGTGTCCCCATCCAAATTGCCTGTCGAATTGGAGGAGGGGCTTGGTGGGAGGTGACTGAATCATGGGCGGATTTCTCCGAAGCTGTTCTCATGAGACTTGATGGTTTAAAAGCATGTGGCACCTCCCCTTCTCTCTCTCTCTCCTGCCACCATGTGAACAAGGTCCTCGTGGCACCTCCCCCTTCTCTCTTTGTCCTGCCACCATGTGAAGAAGGTCCTCGTGGCACCTCCCCTTCTCTCTCTCTCTCCTGCCACCACGTGAAGAGGGTCCTCGTGGCAACTCCCTCTTCTCTCTCTTTGTCCTGCCACCATGTGAAGAAGGTCCTGGCTTCCCCTTCTCTCTCTCTCTCCTGCCACCATGTGAAGAAGGTCCTCGTGGCACCTCCCCTTCTCTCTCTCTTTCTCCTGCCACCATGTGAAGAAGGTCCTTGTGGCAACTCCCTCTTCTCTCTCTTTGTCCTGCCACCATGTGAAGAAGGTCCTGGCTTCCCCTTCGTCTTCTGCCAAGTCATTGTAAGTTTCCTCAGGCCTCCCAGTCATGCTTATTGTTAAGCCTGTAGAACCCTGAGTCGATTAAACCTCTTTTCTTCATGAATTACCCAGTCTCAGGTAGCTCTTTTTATTCGTTTTTGAATAGGCTAACTCAGGGACAAAGGGATGTCCTTAAACATTTCAAGGCCAGGCATACAGAAGGTGAGGTATTAATGAATGGAATAGCATAGCAAAACCATGTCTTCAAATTACTGCAAGAAAATGAGGCCTAATATCAGAAAGGCAAGACCAAAACAGAGGAAGATGCTGTTTCGCTGATAACTGGAGTGTGTGAAGCCATGTGTCCTTAACAGAAATAGAATGATAACATGGCTTGTTGCTAAAACCAGTTACAGGTAAAAAATATAATCTTTTCATGATAGAATTATACTTACATTATAAAAGGGTAGTCTATATTATAGGGAAGTATAAGACATCTGTGTGAACTATATCGGGGCTTACATTATTGAGAAAGTAAAATTATGAGAGAAACAAAGATCAGCCAGGCTGAGACAGAACCCCCTGTATATCTAATGCCACCCGCTTCAGGTCTTGGAGTGATGTGTGCTACAGTTTATACAGCTGTCTAAAAGTCTAATTTGAAAGTTTGGCTATACGTTTTGCTTGGATAGCATTGGCACTTTCCTTATTTCTGGTTATCTTCTTTTGCAGGTAGAACTTGAGTAATAACTGGAATTGGTCTGTGGTTTGAACTGGGGATAATTTTGTTTTCTACTTGGTATTTGCCAACCTTTTATTCTAAAGGCTCTGCTTTACACCTGTGCACAGCCTGAGGAAAGTGTAGTCAACTAGGTCATTTATTTATTTGCAATTAGGATTCTTCTCTCAATTAGACAGTGTTCACAGGCAACTGCTTGGTGAAATTAATTCCTTTTGTTTCTTCAAATTGTATTCCCTTTAAACATCTTACCGGTGGTAAGGAAATTTGCAAGAAATACGATCTATAATGTCAATGATAAGGTTTTATATTTAAATATTACTATTTTAAACATGCAAAAATAAATACAGTAACCCTAGCACTGGTATCATTATGTTAGTCAAGCTTTTTAATAATGCAGGAAAGAAACACACAAGAATTACTGTGGAAAGGGAGCTTATTAAGTGTATACAGAAATACAGGGTTCAAAGTTCCAAGATTGGGATACGCTACCCCTTTTGGAGATTTGAAACCATTAACTATTATCTAGGATCTAATAGGCCATATATTCATTTAACATTTATATTTTTAATAGTAAGATAATTTGATTGGTTTAGTTTATCATCTTTCAAGATGGAGCAACTTTATTGGTTAGAATTCAGGCCAAAGTCCTTCAGAGATGGCTGGCCTCTTTTCTCCTTCTCCAATGCGACTGTTTTTGACTAGTGCACTGATAATTGCTGCATTCAGGTGTGGCCAAAGGACTGAAGTTGGTTTCACTCAATATACATTTGCAAGCACTATACACAGGGAAGGGCCAGCTCTGCCACTTTCCTTCAAAGGATACTCCGAGTCTGGCAGTCTTCCGCGATTACATGGATTTCCCTTTAGTGTCCAATAAAAATACCATTTTCCATTAAGTAAATGTCATCTTTCTTAAATCAGTTAATTAAATTAGTTTTCTTATTTAAATTAGTGAGAAAATATGGTGGGAATGGAAGAATTCAGGGAAAAGTGTTTTATGCTACAGAACTAAAACAGAAATATTTTCTCATCAAGAAACTAGTTTCCAATTTCATTCCTTTTTTTCTTGAAATCATACACACGTTAAATGTGTGTGTATTGTCTATAAAAGAAATTGGTAGGCATTGTTTCATAAAAGCTAAAATTTCAGGGCTCATTATATCTGTGATCTGCAGGTTTAGTTGTGTAATGCCTGAGGTCTGCAAAGCAGGGCTTGTCAGAGACTTGTGAATTTCAGATCGTAGCTCATGGATTCTGTCTAGAGGAACCTTCTCGAAGTTTAGAGTTCAGTTTTATTACTATAAATAAAAACATGGCCTAATTTTTTTAACAAGATACTCATAGGGAACAGAGCAAATGTAAACTGTTGGCTTTCCTCCCAGCAATTTTTGCTGTTTTAATGGAATATGTTATGAGGCAGTTAGCAGGAAACACTGACACACTACATTTTTGGGTAAGGTCGGCAGTAAAACAGTAAGTGGAAAGGGAGAAGCTTCTTAGATATTTCAGCAGTCGCATAAACCAAATTCTACAGAGAGCTGTCTGATTCAGTTGTCACAACCTGATAGTGTTGCAGGATGCTCTGGGAGGAAGTTTCTAGCAGGTTTAAAAGGGGGTTTTGACACACAAGCCACAGAAGGTGTGGGGCTTAACATTCCCACTTACCTAGTCACACCAAATTAAAAACAGAGGCCTGGGGAGAGGTGGCGCAGCAACTGTACATTATGCAGGAACAGGAGGTTAATTATTGAACCGCTCTGGACATCTGCATACAGTTTAAATTTTGAGAAAAACAGTAACCTGCATTATTCTGATGATGACAGCAGAAATGCACTCGTGTATAGAATGTGGGAATAAGGCTACCATTTATTGTATGCTTATTACATGCATCATACTGGGAGATAGTACTTTTCTGTATCACTTATAATCCTTAATATCTTTTCTGTTGAGTCTTAGTATCTCCGTTCACATAGATGAGAAAATGGGTCTCTAGAGACTGACTGATTTACTTAAGGCCCTGCGGGTAGGAATAAGCCCATCCATCTGGAATTGGGACCCAAAATGGACCGATTTAAAATCTAAGGTGCTTTCAGGGACCTGGAAAAGTTTATTTACTGTTGTCCTAGGAACAATGAGAAGTTTCCTCCTGGAGTTATTTCGGAGAACCGCTCACTAATTAAAAGGATATTAAACAGCAAGTACATAAAAATGTAGTGCCTCTTCCATTTGTTCGACAACACCTGCCTTGAGCCAGTGCCAGGGGTAGTTTGTGGGAGGCAGAATAAAAAGACACAACTAAGTCACAGTGTCCACCTCCAAGAAGCTTACTGCTTGGGAGGAGGATATGAATGGAAATTATAATATCATATAAAAGGAGCTAGAATATGGGAGTCTCTGATAAAAGTACAACAAATTCCACCTCATGGTATTTATTTAAATGTGTTTTCAGCAGTTTTTTCTTGAGGTAAGTTTTATACACAGTGAAATGTATAGACCTAAAATGTACCATTTAATAAATTTTGATAAATGCAGGCACGTGTGTAACCAATACCTAAAACGAGACATAGGATGTTTTCATCATCCCCCGAAGTCCTCCTGGGCCCCTTCCTGCGGTTTTCCTGCCTTTAGGAACCATTATTCCAATTTCCATTATGATAACATTTCAACTTGAAATTCAAACTAACAAAGTCATGTCTCTTTTTCTTTTTCTGTTTAGCTTCTTCCTCTCAAAACAGTATTTTGGAGGTTACTCATGTTTACTGCATTCAGAATACTTTTTTTTATAATTGCAGACTAGTATTCTATTATATAAAATGCCAGAATTTGTGTATCCATTATTCTATTGATGAGATATTCATTTTGTCTCCAGTTTTTTTTTCCTGCCTGTTGTTATTTGATATCTGGCTCCTTAATTTAGGCAGGGGTCTCCAGATATTTTTGATTATACCAGCCAATGATGTACAAATATCATTGTTATGAACCAGTGTCTCAAGGCACAATATACATTTAGAGTGAGGTTTTTTTTTGTTATTAGCAATGGATAGCTGTTCATAGTTTTAATAGTCTTCATGATAGTTTTATTTAGTTTTTTGTTAATTTCTCATCAGATCTTATTAGACTTTCATTGATTTTATCAAGTGTGGCCAGCATAGCTAGTGTGTAAATAATCAGTGTGGCCAGGGAGGCTCTCCTGCTAATGTAAACCCTGGCGTTCTTTTTTTTTTTTTTTTTTTTTGAGATGGAGTTTCGCTCTTGTTACCCAGGCTGGAGTGCAATGGTGCAATCTCGGCTCACCCCCACCTCCGCCTCCTGGGTTCAGGCAGTTCTCCTGCCTCAGCCTCCTGAATAGCTTGGATTACAGGCACATGCCACCATGCCCAGCTAATTTTTTGTATTTTTAGTAGAGACGGGGTTTCACCATGTTGACCAGGATGGTCTCGATCTCCTGACCTCGTGATCCACCTGCCTTGGCCTCCCAAAGTGCTGGGATTACAGGCGTGAGCCACCGCACCCGGCCAACCCTGGCGTTCTTTTTTCTTACTGGTACTTACACTCTTTTTGTTATCTTCAGTCCTTACTTTAATTGGAAGAGTTACTTTAAGCCACTTGCCTATTTTATGGGGATTTAGAAGAAACCGTATAATTTAATTTGTAAATTCACTTGTTAGTTAAAACTGTAAAACCATAAAGCCACTTTTGGTGCAAAGGTTGACTGTGACATCACTAAGATGAAAGCAGATACACAAATGAGGTGACCTCTGTCCTGCTTCTGCTAACTGTGCGTGTTCCATCCTCCCTCAGGACATCCTGAATACTGTAGGTGACATGAGTATATGACACGTATATTGCCCTAACAGATACCCTAGTGTCAATCTATATATTAACATCTTATAAAACTTAGTTACTTATTTCTTTTTCTTTTTTAAATATAAAAATTACAGATAATTAGGAATGCTGACATATTGCACACTCAGTACAGAGCTTAGGTTTACTTACATCCTGGGTTGCATGCACTCCATTTTGGAGACCCCTGATTAAAAGCATGGAGTAGTGGAAAATGTGGACCAGCTAGTAGAATACTCATTTTTTTCTAATTATAGACCATACACTCGCTCTCTGTAGACTATTATATGAGTTACTCAATATTTTTGGAACTTGTTTGTAAGATAAGGCATTTGGACTAAGTATCCCTTAGGTGCCCCGGATCTAACGCTGCATGGTGACGAATTCCTTGTCTCTGTCCCTACGTTCTCAGGAGACCCATCCCTTCTGAATGTAATCTTTCTCTTACTGCAACAATACCCTCTAGTAGCTTTTAAGACAATATTGTGGGTTGAGTTAGTCTCTCACATATCTTTTTTCCCTTTTTAGTCTAGCAAAATGTCTTGCTGCAAAAAGACTCCCGACAGATGTTCTGCCAGAAACAATACGTAGGAGTCTGAGATGGCCGAGTCCAGGGCCACCCAATTGGCGTGATCCTGAGGCAAATGTTTAACAGTCAAGGATGAAAGGAAGAAAAATTTACACAGCATGTTCTCACTGTCCTAGACAGAGTGGGCAATCACTGTAGACCACTTAGAAGCAGGTGAAGTCACAGCAGGGAGAAGATTTATCTCATTGTTTTCTTGACCAGGATTTAGTTCTCTTTCTGATACTAACTAGTAACCAGTTATTTATCTGACTACTCTTCTTAATGAGGAAGTTCAGCATAGATTGGAAGATTATTACAGTTGCTGGATTTTAGAGTATTTTGAATCTGGTCATTGTGTTATCACTGGATTTCTGAATTATTACCTTTGGGAAAATAGGGCAGCCACTTCATTCATTCAAGGGAGATTTAAAACACAGGACAAGAAGAGTGAGGTAAGATCTGAGAAAGAAGGTGGGTTCGATTTCGAGCAGATGGAATATCAGGCTGTTGTGTTTGGTCATCATCTCTTTGCTAATGGAAACTTTGATATTTTTTGAGTAGGCTTGGACCTAGCTCTAAAATCAGGTTTTAGGGAAAAAATATTTTAAATTTTGTTTAAGATGAAATGTAGAAGTTAAAAATTGAAGCAAGATACCTAGAGGAGAGAAATACTTAGTGATGAAAGCAAGTGCAATGGAAATCTTAAAACAGGCATAGAGAGGAAAAAATATACAAATTCATGACTGAATATTAGAAGGAAAGAAGAAGCATCAAAGATGATACTGAAATAGTTTAAAATTACTCTGTAATAAATGGCATTTAACCATAGTAACCATAAATATATACGTATTTATGTCATATATATGTATGATAAATATGAATGCCTATATTTTTATTACTGAAATTCAACCAAAGCTAAATTTCCTGAAGGGGAATTTTTCTTCTTCAGCAAAAGAACCACGAGGACAATAGGGATGAAAAACATGCAGGTTTGCCCTCGATGAGTTCTTTCCACCCGCTCTGGCAGTGATGTAATGAGGAGCTATCACTATTTTTCTTGTCACCAGCTACTCATGCAAACTACATTAATTTTATTGAAAATGGTCATTAGGAAAGTTAATTATTTTTAGAGTGTCAACTGATTATCGTGTAAGTACTATGTGTTCACTAATTATTATTCCTTTCCATTAATTATATATAATTACTTAATTCCTAAGAGCAGATGATTCTTGTTGTACCAGGCTGTTCACTTCTGTTAATGTGGCTTTCCAGATAATCTTTTGTACTAATGCAGAACCGTACACTTGCCTGTTCAGAGTAATTTGATAAACATTAACCTGCCAACCCTAATGACTTCTTGGTATGAAAATGAAAGACTTTCTTGCTAGCTTGTGTCTTCTAGTCAACATAAAGTTGACAATTGAATGGCATCTGAATAAACAAAGATAATGAAACCATATATGATGCTTAATAATTCATTGGAATTAGTTCATTTCCCCAATGAAGGAAGGAAAATAAATCATACCTGAGATATGGAATTATTCTGCTTATCTGTAAATACAGAAACTTTAAAAATCACAATTCCAATGTGAAGGAGAAATAAGTAAATATAGACAAACATTATTATAAATCAAATTTATATCGTATATCTACATGCACAAACTTGAATGTATTTGCCGATCAATCTAATTTTAGGACACAGTCTGATACAATTTATGTTCCTTATGTATATAAACAATGTTGTATGAAATAATTTAATATTTTGCTATTTAACAATAACATTTTTTCTTGTTTTCAGGATATTTGTCTTTGATAGTTCTCCAAAAATATTAAAATGATGAGTTCTTGTGTTATCAACTCTACCTGATATTCAGAACAGCACATCACCTTCATTTTCTTACCCTCTAATCCCCACTGGTAATACTTTCCACTCTGACTATAATTTCAACTCTATTTACAAGTTTCTTTTTTCCTCTGGAGACACTACCATCAACTTTTTATAAAATAGAGGCTTAAAAGAAAATGCTTGTGAAAGCAGAATAGTGGCCAATTCACCATGATGTAGAATAAAGGGATTTAGCTTTATATTTTTAGTCATTGTACAATAGTATATTAGAACACATTTCAAAGATTTATTTCATGCCCTCTGATAAATACAGTAGAGTAAGACACAACTATGTAAGCAGAGGAATTTTATACAATGAGTGGTTGAATTTCAGCTTAGATCAAATGAATTGTATCAATGTATCTCGATACAATGCTATGTATCAAAAAGCATTTTAAATGCAGAATATATGAATTAAAAGCTCATTTTTCTTGGTTGGGTGCAGTGGCTCAGGCCTGTAATTTCAGAACTTTGAGAGGCCAAAGTAAGCAGATCACTTGAGTTCTGGAGTTTTGAGACCAGCCTGGTCAACATGGCAAAATCCAATCTCTACCAAAAAAAAAAAAAATTTGCTGGAAGGTCAAAGAATTGCTTGAGTGGAGGTGGGTGGGGGTGTGGAGTCAAAGAGGCAGTGAGCCTTGATAGCGCAATTGCACTCCATCTTGGGAAACAGAACGAGACCTTGTCTCAAAAGCAATAACAAAGGACACATGCACACGAATGTTCATTGCAGCACTGTTTACAATAGCAAAGACCTGGAACCAACTCAAATGTCCATCCTTGATAGACTGGACTGGGAAAATGTGGCACATATACACCATGGAATATTATGCAGCAATCAAAAATGATGAGTTCATGTCCTTTGTAGGGACATGTATGAATCTGGAGAACATCATTCTCAGCAAATTGACACGAGAACAGAAAATGAAACACCGTATATTCTCACTCATAGGCTGGTGATGAGCAATGAGAACACATGGACACAGGGAAGGGAGTACTACACACTGGGGTCTATTGGGGGAAATAGGGGAGGGACAGCTGGGGTAGGGAGCGGGGGAGGGATAGCCTGGGGAGAAATGCCAAATGTGGGTGAAGGGGCAGAAGGCAGCAAAACACACTGCCACGTGTGTACCTATGCAACTATGTTACATGTTCTGCACATGTACCCCCAAACCTAAAACACAATAAAAAGAAAAAAAAAGCAGTAACAAAAACAAGGACACATGCACAAAAATACCCCATTGCTCTCATTTGTCAGGGTCAATAAATCTGAATGTCATATAGGGAAGTCCCCTTGCTTAAGGCAGAAGAATTATTTATATTTATCTTAAAAAATAAGCTACCGGTCTAGTGAAAATCAGCCAGGTAAAAGGAAAGGGAAATAGTTTATTCCTTCCACACAAGCATACTGTTTGCTTGGAACGAATAGAAGAAACAAAACTGTTAGATGCAGTAGAAAGTGTATTAGATAAAACGACGTGATGTTTGTTTGAAAGTGTTTTTCTAATTGTAATGCAAACTACTATTCAAATTTGTTATTATCACTCTTATAAGTCATTAGACATGGGTTTAATCCCAGTTCAGCAAACTAATTAGCAGTGAGATCTTGGGCAAGTGTTTCATCTTTTCTTGACCTAAATCTGCTCCACTCTAAAGTGATATAATTAAACTAGATAATGTCTAAGGTTCTCTTCAAATTAAAAAAAATGTTATTTTATTAAAGTCCTAATAAATATGTTGCATATTGGATGTGCTAAAACCCACATAACTAATTGTGTAAATTAAGAACGCTAGAACCACATTCATTAAAAAATAATCTACGGGTGTTAAAATATTTTTGGTTCTGTAAATTTCTGTAAATTTAGGTGCATATCTTTCTTCATTTTTTTTTTAAAATGTATAGACATGTGAGTGATTTACCCTCTACATTTTTAAAAGCTAGATTCTCTAATTTTAGTGATTATTAACAAATAAGATTAGGTTTCTAAAATGGTGAAGGTTTCACTTCTCGACTGTATTTTCATTCCCATTCTGTCACCCGGGCTGGAGTGCAGTGGCACAATCATAGCTCACTGCAGCCTTGAACTCCTGGTCTCGAGTGATGCTCCCACCTCAGCCTCCCGAGTAGCTGGGACTACAGGGGCGTGCCACCATGCCCAGCTCATTTTAAAATGTCTTTGTAGAGATGGGGCCTTGCTATGTTGCCTAGACTGGTCTCCAACTTCTGGCCTCAAGTGATCCTCCCTCCTCAGCTGCGCAAAGTGCTGAAATTATATGTATGAGCCACCATACCTCACCTTGTACTGTATTTTCTTACATTATTTTTTTCTTTGTAACTATATAGGAGAGCATTTGTTATACAAAAATTCTCCATTGAAGTTCTCAATTTTCCAGACAAAGAACTAATAAAGGGAATTTTCCAGGTATAAGCACAGTATCTCGAAAATGAAGTCATGCATTCAGTCAAGAGAGAATGAAGAGAGCATCCTTTCTCTACCTCTCTGTTACTTTCTAGTTAACAATTACTTAAGATGTGTGGTGGAATGCTTAAAACTCAGTAGTGTTTATCACATCAATTTGGTAGCGTTTGTAGTTTTATAACCTCCCCTTTAAAGCCCAGCAACGGAATCTTAACTACTTTTCTTTAAAGGCAATTGGGTTACTCTCTGGATAATATTAGCACTCTGCATTTCTTCAATTAAAAGTACCAAATGAATGAGAAGAGAGAAGGCTGTCTCACCTGCAACATAAATGTACTTTTCAAGAAAGGGAGGTAACATGAAGACAAGACTTGTATTAGGAGAAACAGAATTAATTGAAACTTTAGCAAATATCAGGTTTTCCCTTTGTGACTCAACTCCTTTTTTTCTTTTTTTCTGTGCCTATGCTCACCCATGTGACTGTCCTCTTTGAAGCCTTATTGGGAGTGATTTCCACATTCTGGGAAGTAGAATGGAGGCTTTGGTCCTGATAAAGTAGTTAAGGCATTGAAAGAAAGAAAGTTTATGCGGAGAGTTTCCGTTTCCTTTTGCTTTTTATCTTGAGCAAAATTTAAAGTTTCAAGGTCACACGATCGTGGTGGAATTGCCAAAGGATGGTGGAATCAACTCTCAAAATATATAGTGGTACCATTAATGTAGGTAATAAAGAATGACTCATATTTATAATCAGAAATTAGAGTTCATTTGGGGATATTCTAAGACATCTTGATGTGGATCAATCAAAGCTAATCCATTTTGACCGAAAGTACTCTTAATATGTCAAAGCAAGATCATCTATGGGTTGAAAATAATTTCAGTAGAAGAATCTTTTATTTTTTGCCTTCAAAATGACCTTACCCAGAACTCAGACTATACGACAGATAAAAGTGAGGTTGTGTTTGTATACATTATCTTTATAATTAACTTTATTTTGTTATATTTGCTTGTTGTAACGTCAACATTTAGAACAATATTTAATCCACAATATATGTAAATATAAGTATAACCACCCTAATTAAAGGCAGAGATTGCTGGGATGAAAGAACGAAACCATCTGTATGTTTTCTATGAGAAACTCACTGCAAACATAAAGACATAGGTCTGGTAAAAGTTACAGAACAGAAAAAGTTGGATGATGCAGACGTTAAACATAAGGAAGTTGGTGTGATCATATTAATATCAAGAAAAATTGACTTTGGAACAAAGAGTGTTAGCAGGGATAAAGAAGGATAACACATAACAATAAAGCGGTTACTTTACCCAGAAGATACAAGAATTTCAAATATAAATACACTGAATAATAGTGCCTCAAAATATGTAATTCCAAGCTGGCAGAAATGGAAAGATAAATAGACAAATCTGTAATTATAGTTGAAGATCTCTACTCTCGGTTTCTCGCTGTGGTTTCACACAGTCTTTCCTCTCTGCACACATACTTCTGGTATCTCTTCCTCTGCCATAAAGGAAATCAGTCCTGTGAGTTTAGCACCCTATATTTTTGACCCCATTTAGACTTAGTTAACTCATTAAAGACTCTATCTCCAAAAACAGTCACAGTGGGCTTTAAGGGTCCACCATATGAATATTGTCCCTGACATTCCACTCTCCGGCGAGCAATATGTATGTCCTTCTCTAATGCAATATAGCCACCTCACGAAGGTTAACTTTATGTGCTAATTCGGCAAGGCTGAGGGATGCTGAAAAAGCTGGTAAAACATTATTTCTGGCTGTGTCTGTGAGAGTGTTTTGGAAGAGATTAGCATTTGAAGTGGACTGAGTAAAGATTTATTGTCACCAATGTGGGAGGTGATCATCCAATTTTGGAGGGTCCAAGTACCTCCAAAGCAGATAAAAGGTGGATTCTCTCTTTTCTTGAGCTGGAACATCCATCTTTTTTTTTTTTTTGCCCTTGGACCTTGGAGCTCCCAGTTCTCCAGCCCTCAGACTATGTGACTAATACCAGATTCTCAGGACTCAGTCTTGGAGTGGGAGTTACACCACTGGCTTCCCTGGTGCTCAGGACTTTGGACTAAGGCTAAATTATGCCACTGGCTTTCCTGTTCTCCAGTCTGCAGATGGCATCTTATGGGACTTCTCAGGCTACATAATTGCATGAACTAATTTTCATAATAAATCTCCTCTTAAACATATCAATATGTATTTTACTGGTTCTGCCTCTGTGGAGAACCTTAGCTAATATACATCGCATCCCAATATCCCCAAAAGTTTTAACTCATTCCAGCATACATTTCAAGTCCAAAGTCTCATCTAACTGTTATCTAAATCAGGTATTGGTAAAATTCAAGGTATGAGTCATCCTGGGGCAAAATTTATCTCCAGCTGTGAAACTGTGAAACCAGACAAGTTCTGTGCTTCCAATATATAATGGTAGGATAGATATTTCCATCCCAAGAAAGAAGAAAAAAATGATGGGTCCCAAGTAAGTCTCAAACTAGCAAGCCAAGGGTTAAAAACAATCTTCTTTTGCTCAGTACTCTACCTGGTCCCACGGGGCAGCAGGTCATCCCCACACTCTGGGAGGCAGCTTACTCCTGTGGCTTTACAGAGTGGCCTTACACTGGGGCACTGGGCCCTGGCATCCTGGCCCTAATCACTGAAACTCAGGAGGAGACAGTCTAGCCTGTGGTGGGAGGCGCTGCCTTGATTTTTGAATCACCTTCAGGATCATTCTTCCCTTTATTTAAAGTGATTTGAAGCTGAGTAGCTCTATTGTCACAACCTGTAGAATTCTGGAAGTCTGACAGCCTTCTTTTATTCTTTCCCATTTTCTCTGTCCCCTTTAGTCTCAGCTGATGGATTACCCATGGATTTAATCAGCCCACTCAGTTGAAGCCAGAAATAAAGATAGGCACATAAGTCTTTATGAAGTAATTGCCAGTTAAACCCCTAGTGCTCTCTCCAGAACATGCTTTCTGAGTTTTTGCAATATGAATAGGTTGAGGAATTTTTCAAGTCTTCAAGTTCTGATTCTTTTTTGTTTAACAATCTTTCTAATTTATCTTTTTCCTCTCTCACTTTACTATAAACAGTAAAGATATGCCAGGCTGCACCGTAATACTTTGCTTAGAAATTTCCTCCACAAAGTATCCAAGGTTATCACTCATGGTTCTATCTTCGAGAAAACATGAGAGCACAATTCAGTCAAGTTCTTTGCCACTTTATCATGTGGAAGTTGCAGATTGCAGAATGATTTCTGGTCTGACTTTTGTCAGGCGCAGATAAGAATTTTTCCCAAGGACTTTCTAAAAATCCCACAGGAAGCCCTTTTACATCTTCTGCTTTGACAAGGTTTATTTGGTGGCTTGCCACTCTATACATTCCGAATTCTAATCCTTATTCTCATTCCTGAATAAGCTTAACATATTTGGTGGTAATTTTCTTTAGTTTTTTTTTTCAGGTTGATAATAATAAGGATTGCATTTTCTCAAGCTTCTGATAACATGTTCCTCATTTTCATCTGATGTCTTTCCTGAAGCACATTTAATGTTCACATTTCTACCAACATTCTGTTCATAATGATGTATGTTTTCTGTAAGACAACAGAAGATTGTAAATGGCTGCCTTCTCACTGTATCCTTATCTGGCCTTTATTCTTTCTGTCTCTCTCTCTCTCTCTCTCTCTCTCTCTCTCTCTCTCTCTCTGTGTGTGTGTGTGTGTGCGTGTGTGTGTGTGTGAGAGAGAGAGAGAGAGAGAGAGAGTGAGAGCGAGCATGCTGTGGTATCTTTTTCTCTTCCTGTAAGAACACCAGTCCCATTGGGTTAGGATACCACCCTTATGACCTCGTTATATCTTAGTTACCTCCTTAAAGGCGCTATATACAAATACAGTCACACTGGGGCTTAGGGGTGTAACGTGTGAGTGTAAGGGAAGACAATTTTGTCCATAATAATAACGAAGTACCAATGCTTACTGGCTTAAAAACAAAAACAGTATTTATTTAGTTCACAAATTTTCAATTTGGGTAGAACTCACTTCAGCTTGTCTCTGCTCCACTCAGTGTCAACGGGGCAGCCAGTAGGGTGTCATTTACTCATAGGTCTAGTAGCTGATAATTAATGACAGTCATCTATAATTTTAGAGGGGGGTGTCAGCTGAACATCTGAGCCATCTAAGAGGTGGCTCAGTTTCAAAGGTGAGTGTTTTGAGAGAGAGAAAACGAGCCAAGCAGAAGCCATATTTCCACCTGCGACCCAGCTTCTAGAGTCACACAATATCACCTATTTTACATTTTATTTATACAGTTCCACCCAGTTTCAAGTGGAAGAAAAATAGACTTCTGCTTGATGAGAAAATAGCAAGGATCTAAAAATGTTGCTGTAGAAGGAGAAATATTACTGTGGCTATTTTTTAAAAATACAATTGACCACATTGTGTATGGTTACCAAGCTTTGAGAATTATAAATCAGCATCTTCTCTTTGGTTTACCACTAATCACATCTTCTCTTGCAATTTTGTGCCATAGCAAGTAATCAATCATAAATATTTTTCTTTTACCTCAGAATCATCAAAACACAAGGGCAGAAGCCAACAGAACTTTATGCATGGATCAGCAATTTGCAAATTTATTAGATACTATTTATATTTAATCAAATATACCTACTTATAAAGGGCAAGAGTTTTAGCACAAGACACAAAACACTTATTTTTAACCTGGAAGGTGGCTGGAGGAAAACAGTCCACTGCTTTGGGAAATATTTTGAAAGAAAACTAAATTCCCTAAATTATCCCGTAGCTAAGCATTATAGGTTGTGGCTCATTTTCTCAAGTCAATGCGTTAAAAATTAATGCTTGAAATTAATATGTCAAGTATTTAAGAATAAAATTAATAATATGTGTAATAAAATAGTAAATTTAATAAAGTAAGATTTTGTTTATTTTTGAACATTCGTATTTTAATTATGGGTCTCTGTAAAATTCCTCATTTTTGCATAGTGTACTAGCCGTACATCATGTTACAATGGTACTTTATTCCAAAACACTGCTAAAGACCTTTACAAAGGAAACCAAAAACCCATTGTAGAGCCTTCCTATCTATTGTCTTTTTTTCCCTTCTTTCCTAGCCTCTTTCCATTTTGGGTAAGATTTCCAGCTGACACTAATCAACACACAACCTTACTGTTTCTCTAAATCTTATTTTCTTCCTCATTTTTCTCTGATGGAGGTGACATAACATAGGAAAACATTCCTAAATGGCTGCCTGTATTTGAGGCCTTCCCAGGTTAGGTGCTGGTTAGCCTGTGGTCATTACGGAAAATACGAATTGTCATTTTGTGCCGCTACAGGAACTGACTGTGGGATCGTCTTCATGTTGACTGGCGCCAGGCAAATATGAGATGAAAAGTTGTGTTGAACCACATAATAGTTGGGTGTTAAAGTTTAAGTTTGTCCAGGAAGAGAATGAATTTGTGAATTACAGAATAGTGAGTCCTTTGAGAAAGAAGAGGAAACATAAAATGAGATGCAATCTAGATTTATATGAAGTGTTGAAGTTTGACCGGCATTATCTTTCAGATAGTCTTATTTTTGTATGTGACATGCAGTTATTTAGTTTAGACAGCTAACTTCTTGGTGAAGAAGGGAGAAGGAAAAATGGAAACAATAACATGACAGGATTTAAAAAAATAGCAACATGGCAGTTTTAGAACAGGTGAAGTGAATGAACTCCATTATTAAAATAGAACGATATGATAATGTTAGTGTATGAGACACTTATTTAGAACCTACCAAAACCTGTTATTACTCAGTAGATGCTGTTTTGTATATTGCGTCCCATGATAAAATGTCATGCAGACTAAAATGCTGGAGTACTCTAAGGAGCAGACTGTTACATGCCACCTAGATTTAAGAGAAAATTTATTCATCACTGAATTTTTTTTCAGACTAAAAAGATAAATAAATACACACCTAAAGAGGTAACAACCAAGCTTGTAAAGGTAGGTTCTTACTTTAATTTGGAATAGTTTGCCTCTTAGAAAATTTGTCAACCAAAGCACACAAATTGTATCCTGTTTATTTTATTGTAATTAAGTCAAGAGTGGACATTTTCTACATTATCCCTTAAGAAATAAACAATAAGGTAAGTTACTTTTTACTTTTTTTTACACTATTTATTTTCCCAATATGAAACTAATTAGTGAGCTCATTCTTTCAACAGCTGTCCCTGTTGTTCAGGATTTTCCTAAGAAGACGAGGGCCACTGGATGGAAAACAGAACTTGAAAATCTAATAATAATAATAAAAACCCACAAAGCATGTCTGAGGAATTAAGTAAAAACAATAAATAAGTCATTTTACAAGAGTTCAGTGATCTTGAACTTCCTATTCCACTTATCCACACTGAGGTTGTGTTGGCTAGTATCAGTGGGAAATCTTACCCTGAAATGGAAAAATATTAGCAATGAGTCAACCTCAAAGGGTTCACATCGAGTTTGAATACGTATTCTGAGTTCAAACGTCTATTGGGATCTTAGTTAAACCTCTACCATCTACTAGTGCAGACCAAAAACTTCAAAAGAACTGGTTCGCTCCAGTATTGCTTCAGCATCTTCTGTTCCTATCAGAATGTTAATTTATAAATTCTCTATATCCCTTCAGTTTAATACATTTTCCATGCATGCTCAGTGGGTGTTCTTTCTTCACAGACTTAGTAAAGTTGAAAATATACACATGCGGAAGATATGTAGTACTAGGAAAAAGGTGAAAATCTAATACCGAAGAAGTAAAACTCAGCGTTTCAGAGCCTGTGATTCTAAGTGAATATGAGAAACAAATGGGAAGAGAAAAGGTTAAGACTTTACAAAATTCTGCAAAAATGCATGAAAGTAAGTAAAAACAGTGTTAAGTTAGCTGGTTACATACATTAAATGTCATTTGGTAAGGTCTTTGTAAAAGTAATTCAAGCTATTAGATCTTTGGTTTGCACTGCCAAGCATAATTTATTCATTATCTGTTCCTTATTAAATCAGAAAACGTTATATAATATATCTTAGTAATTTAAAAAATGTGATACGGCGTTGGGGATTTTGAACAGCAATATTCTTATTACTAGTCTTTTAGACTTTCCTCACACTAAACAAGCCAAATCTTAAAGGAGGTTCAGTTTTACCCCAGAGTAATTCTCTAGCTATGACATCCTAAAATTTCATGCCAGTGTGTTAAGAATTGAACAAATTAGGAAAATATGGGGACTAGAACTGGCTGTCTTGTAATTCTGTAATACATTTTTATGATATATTTTATTACTTTGTTTGCAATTTGTAATAAAATATTTGATTGAGGGGATGATGATTAACAAGTGAGAAATATTATTAGATGAAAGATTGCTACAGATATTCATGAGATGCAAAAATATCATCACAAATATTACTTGTTAGTCAGCAAGGGAAAAAGATACACTTTTATAGAGAAGGGATAAGGCTGTCACCCCATTAACTGAGAATCCAATGTTAGCATCACCAGTAGTGCAGATATGTCTTATTGTGCTGCAATATGAGGCTCATGGCATCACCAACAAAGCATTACATCACATCACACATGGCATCACTGACAAAGCATTATGTCACATCAGACATGGCATCACC
>CM052665.1:4074023-4189766 GCA_028533165.1 Leontopithecus rosalia
ATGTTTTTCTATATGTAAGAACGAAGGGTGCCAAGGCTATTGACAGATGTGGCTGGTGTTCATGGTGAATTCATCTGAAGCTTCCTGCCTTTTTACCCTCAAATGCTCACTGTATGATTTCTTTCCAACCTCATTAACTTAAAATGTATGCATGTATGGCAGAGATAAACAGGGTTAGAGGGAGAACAAGGGCTGGGGAAGGAGAAACAGTCTTGCAAGATGAAGAGACTTGTGTTTGTGCTTTTAATGCAAAGCATGTCTGTCTGTTTTGGAAATTTCCCTAGATTTATGTTATGTTTAAATCTCCCATTTTTCTATGCATATTACCTTTTAGAATTGCACCTTGCCCTGTTTTTTCTTAGAGTATATTTCTGTTACTGTTTATGAAGTTGGTATTTCTTTTCAAGCAATATGACTCTGGACAAACCCTAATTGTCCATAATGCTGTATATCACATTAGCTCTAATTAGTCATGCGATATTCACCTACTTTTTTCCAAATTTAGCTGGAGTCACCAAATCTATAAACCAAATTTAACCAAATTTAGCTGGTTAAATCTATTTTTATAGATTTAAATAGAATGTATCTCCCACCTCCTCTTTTATTTAACCTGTATTTTATCTTTTTCTTTTTCTTTCACCTTTCTGGCCCTTTTTTGGGCAAAGATCTCTCCTTTCCAACTCACTTTCTTTTCTTTTTTAAACATATGTCTTCTTTTAAATCTTCTAGGGTTAAAAAGCTAGAGAAAGGATAGTTAAACCAAATTGTTACATATATACAATTGAGTATGTTCCATAAACATGTAGCAGACTTCTGGGCATAATTCTGGATATGCTTTGGAGTTTTGTATGTATGTGAACTGTGTGGTTTAGAAAGATGTGCAACACTTTGGATATGAACTTTCTAAATGGCTATCTTCATGTTTTCATATATTCTTTTTGAAAATAATTTCCTAAGAATTTTAAAAGTTTCTAGATGATACTGAGTATGATATAGTTTTATGTGTAAATTTGGCTAGACTATGGTGCCTGTTTTGTGTGTGTGCATGTGCGTGTGTGTGTATGAAACACTAGTCTACTTGTTGCTGTGAAGCTATTATTTAGATGTGACTATTATTACAATCAGCTGGCTTTACAAACGGAGCTTGCCTTTGGTAATGTGGGTGGGCCTCATCCAATCAGGACTTAAGAGCAAAACCCTTCCTCATTAATTAACTTTCTATGTGAGGAAATTCTAAAATTTCACTACTCTTGTACTTATCACACCTCCGACCAGCCTTAGCCTCCCTTGATGACTTTCACCTGAACCAGCTGCCAATCTACAATGACTGTCAAATAGGTTATTTTTCATTTTTATCACTCGGTCATGATGAATTGGTTGTCATTCTACTGTAAGGAAGAAAGAGCTTTTCCTTTTTATTTACTTCTTATTTATTTATGCTAGTGTAGATTTATAAATTCCTTTTTTTTTCAACTGGCTGTTAATTCATTTCTCTCATTATTTTGATGCAAATTGTCACAGGTTTTGTCAAGTCAAGCTGATACCTGAATTTATTTGCATTTTCTTATAATCAGGGCCAAGATATTTCAGGCTCATCATGGTTTTGCTTCACTCCAGCCCTGGAATTAGCATATATATATATATATATATATATATATATATATATATGTATACGTATATATACATATACATGTATATATACGTATACATATATATACATGTATATGTATATATACGTATACATATATATATATATTTTATAGCACTTTAGTTTCTGGGGTACATGTGCAGAACATGCAGGATTGTTGCACAGGTACATACCTGGCAAAGTGATTTGCTGCCTCCTTCCCTGTCTGGAATTTCTCCCGATGCTATCCCTCCCCAACTCCCTACTGCCGCTGTCCCTCCCCTGTTCCCCCTTAACAGACCCCAGTGTGTGATGCTCCCCTTCCTGTGTCCATGTGTTCTCATTGTTCAATACCCACCTATGAGTGAGAACATGTGGTGTTTGATTTTCTGTACTTGTGTCAGTTTGCTGAGAATGATGGTTTCCAGATTCATCCATGTCCCTACAAAGGACACGAACTCATCGTTTTTTATGGCTGCATAGTATTCCATGATGTATATGTGCCACATTTTCCTTGTCTAGTCTATCGTCGATGGGCATTTGGGTTGGTTCCAGGTCTTTGCTTTTGTAAACAGTGCCACAATGAACATACGTGTGCATGTGTCTTTATAATAGAACGATTTATAATCCTTTAGGTATATACCCAGTAATGGGATTGCTGGGTCAAATGGAATTTCTATTTCTAGATCCTTGAGGAATTGCCACAGTTTTCCACAATGGTTGCACTAATTTACACTCCCACCAACAGTGTAAAAGTGTTCCTATTTCTCCACATCCTCTCCAGCATCTGTCTCCAGATTTTTAAATGATCTCCATTCTAACTGGTATGAGATGGTATCTCAAGTGGTTTTGATTTGCATTTTTTGAATGACCAGTGATGATGAGAATTTTTTCATATGTTTCTTGACCTTATAGATGTCTTCTTTCGTAAAGTGTCTGTTCATATCCTTCACCCACTTTTCAATAGCCTTATTTGTTTTTTTTCTTGTAAATCTGTTTTAGTTCTTTGTAGATTATGAATATTAGCCCTTTGTCAGATGGGTAGATTGCAAATATTTTTTTCCCATTCTGTTGGTTGCTGTTTTACTCTAATGATTGTTTTTTTTTCCTGTACAGAAGCTCTAGAGTTTAATTAGATCCCATTTGTCTATTTTGGCTTTTGTTGCCAGTGCTTTTGGTGTTTTAGTCATGAAGTCTTTGCCTATGCCTATGTCCTGAATGGTTTTGCCTAGGTTTTCTTCTAGGGTTTTTATGTTGTTAGGTCTGATGTTTGGATCTTTAATCCATCTGTAGTTAATTTTAGTGTAAGGTGTCAGGAAGGGGTCCAGTTTCTGCTTTCTACACATGGCTAGCCAGTTTTCCCAACACCATTTATTAAACAGGGAATCATTTGCCCATTCCTTGTTTTTCTTGCATTTGTCAAAGGTCAAATGATTGTAGATGTGTGATGTTGCTTCTGAGGCCTCTGTTCTGTTCCATTGGTCTATGTCTATGTCTTCGTACTAGTACCATGCTGTTTTGATTACTGTAGACTTGTAGTGTAGTTTGAAATCAGGCAGCATGATGCCTCCAGCTTTGTTCTTTTTGTTTAGAATTGTTTTGGCTATGTGGGCTCTCTCTTTGTTCCATATGAAGTTTGAAGTGGTTTTTTCTAGTTCCATGAAGAAGGTCATTGGAAGCTTGATGGGGATAGCATTGAATCTATAAATGACTTTGGGCAGTATGGCCTTTTTCATGATGTTGATTCTTCCCAACCATGAGCATGGAATGTTTTTCCATCTGTTTGTGACCTCTCTTATTTCATTGAGCAGTGGCTTGTAGTTCTCTTTGAAGAGGTCCTTTACATCCTTTGTTAGTTGTATTCCTAGATATTTTACTCTCTTTGTAGCAGTTGTGAATGGGAGTTCACCTTTGATTTGGTTCTGTGTCTGTTATTGGTGTATAGAAATGTTTGTGATTTCTGCATATTGATCTTGTATCCTGAAACTCTGCTGAAGTTGCTTATCAGTTTCAGGAGATTTTGGGCTGAGATGATGGGGTCTTCTAAATATTCAATCAAGTCATCTGCAAATAAAGAAAATTGGCTTCCTCTTTTCCTAATTGAACACATTTTATTTCTTTTTCTTTCCTGATTGCTCTGGCTAGAACTTCCATTAGTGTATTGAATAGGAGTGTTGAGAGAGGGCATCCTTGTCTAGTGCCAGATTTCAAAGGGAATGCTTCCAGTTTTTGCCTATTCAGTATGATATTGGCTGTGGGTTTGTCATAAATAGCTTTTATTATTTGGTATTATGTTCCATCAATACCTAGTTTATTGAGAGTTTTTTTTTTTTTAGCATAAAGTGCTATTGAATTTTGTTAAAGGCCTTTTCTGCATCTATTGTGATAATCATTGGTTTTGTCTTTGGTTCTGTTTATGTGGTGGATTGCTGAAGTTTTCTTTTTTAGTTGTGTCTCTGCCCGGTTTTGGTATTAGAATGATATTGGTCTTATTAAATGAGTTGGGGAGGATTCCCTCTTTTTGTATTATTTGGAATAGTTTCAGATGGAAAGATACCAGCTCCTCTTTGAATGTCTGGCAGAATTCGGCTGTAAACCCGTCTGGACCTGGAATTTTTTTAGTTGGTAGGCTATTAATTGCTGTCTCAGCTTCAGTTATTGTTATTGGTCTATTCAGGGTTTCAACTTCTTCCTGGTTTAGTCTTGGGAGAATACAATTGTCCAGGAATTTATCAATTTCTTCCAGATTTACTGATTTGTGTTTATAGAGTTGTCTGTAGTAATCTCTGATGGTGGTTTGTATTTCTGTGGAATTGGTGGTGATGTTTCCTTTATCATTTTTTATTGCATCTATTTGATTCTTCTTTCTTTTCTTTTTTATTTGTCTGGCTAGTGGTCTATCTATTTTGTTGATCTTTTTAAAAAACCAGCTCCTGGATTTATTTATTTTTTTGAAGGATCTTTTTGTGTCTCTATCCCTTTCAGTTCTGCTCTGATCTTAGTTATTTCTTGTCTTCTGTTAGCTTTTGAGTTTTTTAATCTTGCTCCTCAAGCTCTTTCAATTTTGACAAAAGGGTGTTGATCTTAGATCTTTCCTTTTTTCTTATGTGGGCATTTATTGCTGTAAATTTTCCTCTAGACACTGCTTTAAATATGTCCCAGAGATTCTGGTATGTTGTGTCTTCGTTCTTGTTGGTTTCCAAGAACATCTTTATTTCTGCCTTCATTTCATTGTTTATCCAGTCAACCTTCAATAGCCAGTTGTTCAGTTTCCATGAAGTTCTGGGGTTCTGAGTTAGTTTCTTAATCCTGAGTTCTAATTTAATTGCACTGTGGTCTGAGAGACTGTTTGCTATGATTTCCTTTCTTTTGCATTTGCTGAGGAGTGATTTACTTCCAATTATGTGGTCAGTTTTAGAATAGAAGTGGTGTGGTGCTTAGAAGAATGTATATTCTGTGGATTTGGGGTGGAGAGTTCTGTAAACGCCTATTAGGTTTGCTTGGTCTAGATTTGAGTTCAAGTCTTGGATAGCCTTGTTAATTTTCTGTCTCATTGATCTGTCTAATATTGACAGTAAAGTGTTGAAGTCTCCCACTATTATTGTGTGGGAGCCTGAGTCTCTTTGTAGGTCTTTAAGAACTTGCTTTATGTATCTGGGTGCTCCATTAGCTCTTTTTGTTGCATTGATCCTTTTATCATTATGTAATGCCTTTCTTTGTCTCTTTTGATCTTTGTTGGTTTAAAGTCTATTTTATCAGAGACTAGGTTTGCAACTCCTGCTTTTTTTTGCTCTCCATTTGCTTAGTAAATCTCCCACTATCCCTTTATTTTGAGCCTATGTGTATCCTTGCGTGTGAGACGGGTTTCCTGGATACAGCACACCTATGTGTTCTGACTTCTTACCCAGTTTGCCAATCTGTATCTTTTGATTAGGGCATTTGTGGGAATTTCATCCTGCCATTTTGATGCTAGCTGGTTATTTTGCCCATTATTTGAGGTAGTTTCTTCATTGTGTCGATGCTCTTTACTGTTTGGTACGTTTATGGGGTGGCTGGTACTGGTTGTTCCTTTCTATGGTTAGTGCTTCTTTCAGGAGCTCTTATAAAGCAGGCCTGATGGTGATGAAATCTCTGAGCAATTGCGTGTTTGTAAAGGATATTATTTCTCTTTTGCTTATGAAGCTTAATTTGGCTGGATATGAAATTCTGGGTTGAAAGTTATTTTCTTTAAGGATGTTGAATATTGACCCCACTCTCTTCTGGCTTGTAGGGTTTCTACCGAGAGATCTGCTGTGAGTCTGATGGACTTCCCTTTGTGGGTAACCTGATCTTTCTCTTTGACTGCCCTTAGCATTTTTTTCTTCATTTCAACCCTGCTGAGTTTGATGATTATGTGCCTTGGGGTTGCTCTTCTTGAGGAATATCTTATGGTGTTCTCTGTATTTCCTGGACTTGAATACTGGCCTACCTTTCTAGGTTGGGAAAATTCTCCTGGATGATAAAAGAGTGTTTTCCAGCTTGGATTCATTCTCTCTGTCACATTCAGGTACACCTAGATTAGGTCTTTTCACATAATCCTATATTTCT
This sequence comes from Leontopithecus rosalia, assembly GCA_028533165.1. Classification (NCBI taxonomy): domain Eukaryota; kingdom Metazoa; phylum Chordata; class Mammalia; order Primates; family Cebidae; genus Leontopithecus; species Leontopithecus rosalia. The sequence continues at coordinate 4,080,238 of CM052665.1, forward strand.
TGGAGGCTTTGTTCATTTCTTTTCACTCTTTTCACTCTTTTTTCTCTAATCTTGACTTCTCCTTTTATTTCATTGAGTTGACCTTCAATCTCTGATATCCTTTCTTCTGCTTGTTCTATTAGGCTATTTAAACTTATGTATGCTTGGTGAAGTTCTTGTGTTATGTTTTTCAGCTCCATGAACTCATTTATATTCTTCCCTAAGCTCTTTAATCTTGTTAGCATTTTTTCAAACCTTTTTTCAAGGTTCTTAGTTTCTTTGCATTGGTTTAGAACATGTTCTTTTAGCTCAGAGAAGTTTGTTATTACCCACCTTCTGAAGCCTGTTTGTGTCAATTCATCAGACTTATTCTTCATCCAGCCTTGTTCCCTTGCTGGTGAGGAGTTGTGATCCCTTGGAGCAGGAGAGCTGTTCTGCTTTTGAGTGTTTTTATCCTTTTTGCACTGGTTTCTTCCCATCTTTGTGGATTTATCTACCTGTGGTTTTTGTAGTTGCTGACTTTCAAATGTGGTCTCTGAGTGGAAGTCCAATTCGTTGATGATGAAGTTATTTCTTTCTGTTTTTTAGTTTTCCTTGTAACAGTCAGGGCCCTCTGCTGTAGGACTGCTGGAGGTCCACTCCAGACACTGCTTGCCTGGGGATCACCTGCAGGGGCTGCAGAACAGTAAGGGTTGCTGCTAGTTTCTTCTTCTGTTATCTTTTTCCCAGAAGAATACTAGCCAGATGTCAGCCTGAGGTCTTCTTTCTCAGGTGTCTCTTTGAATATACAGGGGTCAGGAAGCTGCTTGAGGAGACACTCTGTCCCTTTTAAGAGCTCAAGTGCTGAACTGTGAGCTCCTTTGTTCTGTTCAGAGCTTCTGGGCAGGTACATTTAAGTTGACCCCGGCAGAACTCATAACTGCCTTTTTTTTCCCCCGGTGCTCTGTCCTGGGAAGGTGGGGCTTCATTTTTAAGTTCATGTCATTCTCTGTCTTTTTTCAAAGATGCCTTGCCCAGTGAGGAGGTAGCCTAGTCACAGTCTTCCAGCAGAGGTATTGCTGAGCTGCCATGGGCTCTGCCCAGCTGCTGTGTGAACTTCCTTGTGGTTTTGTTTATAGAGGTACAGTTAGAACTGCCTCAGCAATGGCAGCCCGCCTTTGTAATGGTGGACTCTCTCTGTAATGGCAGACTGCCTCAGCAATGGCAGGCTGCTTCAGTAATGGCGGATTGCCTCGGTAATGGTGGATACCCTTCCCCCTACAGAGCTGGACCATCCTGGGTCCAGCTGTGCTTGCTGAGAAACTCTCAATCCAGAGCATTTCAGATTTGCAGGTCTTTGTGCAGGTGGGACCCGCTGAGTCAGATCACCTGATTCCCTGTTTTAGCCCCCTTTTTTTAGTTGAATGAATGACTGTCTCCCAGGACATGCTGGAGACATGTGGTGCTTTTCTGCATGGGAATCTCCTTGTCCTCGGGCAGTAAAAACTCATTTGGAAATGTGGTAATCACTCATCTATTGCATTCTCACTGGGAACTGTAGTACTCCAGAGCTGTTACTATTCTGCCATCTTGAATTGTCTCCTCAGAATTAGCTATTTTTCTATGAATTTCTGGCTCCTATTAATGGAGCATGGTATCCACTCACCAAGATTTGGGTCTTCCATGTGTTCATTGCTATTGAAATACCACTGCTTCAAAGACTTCTCCAAAAACAGAAGGGGAAATACATGTACGTATATTCACACAACTGAATATACATATTTCTCTGTATTCATATACCTACATATACATAGCTCTCTATATTCATACATCCACACACACATAACTCTCTATATTCATACATCTACATAACTCTGTATTCATACACCTACATATACATAACTCTATATTCATATACCTATATATACATAGCTCTCTATATTCTTTTTTTTTAATTTTTAATTTTTTATTGCATTTTAGGTTTGGGGGTACATGTGCAGAACATGCAAGATAGTTGCATAGGTACACACGTGGCAGTGTGTTTTGCTGCCTTCTGCCCCTTCACCCACATTTGGCATTTCTCCCCATGCTATCCCTCCCCAGCTCCCCCCTCCGCTGTCCCTCCCCTATTCCCCCCAATAGACCCCAGTGTGTAGTACTCCCTTCCCTGTGTCCATGTGTTCTCATTGTTTATCACCTGCCTATAAGTGAGAATATACAGTGTTTCATTTTCTGTTCTTGTGTCAATTTGCTGAGAATGATGTTCTCCAGATTCATCCATGTCCCTACAAAGGACATGAACTCATCATTTTTGATTGCTGCATAATATTCCATGGTGTATATGTGCCACATTTTCCCAGTCCAGTCTATCATGGATGGGCATTTGGGTTGGTTCCAGGTCTTTGCAATTGTAAACAATGCTGCAATGAACATTCATGTGCATGTGTCCTTATAGTAGAATGACTTATAGTCCTTTGGATATATAGCTCTCTATATCCTTATACCTAAATATAGATAACTCTCTATAGTCATACATTTACATATACATAACTCTGTATTCATACACCTACATATACATAACTCTCTATAGTCATACACTTACATATACATATCTCTCTATATTCATATACCTACCTATGCATAAGTTTATATTTATACACCTACATATACATAACCCTATATTCATACATATACATCTACATATTTCTCTATATTCATATATCTATATATACATAACTCTGTATTCATACACTTACATATACATAACCCTGTATCTATACACCTACATATACATAACTCTGTATTCATATACCTATGTATGCATAACTCTATATTCATATACCTATATATACATAGCTCTCTATATTCTTATACCTAAATATATATAACTCTCTATAATCATACATTTACATATACATAACTCTGTATTCATACACCTACATATACATATCACTCTATATTCATATACCTACATATATGTAACTCTGTATTCATACACCTACATATGCATAACTCTCTACATTCATACGCCTACACATACATAGCTCTATACTTCTATATCTAGCTGAGTATTTGCACACAAATAATTCATACTGGTACCTCTTATGTAAATTTCACCCCTGAGGATTCTCCCTCCACCCATGTTTGTAAATCTCTTCTCTGATGGTCGGAAACCCACTCGCTTGATTCTGTCTCCTCTCCACACACACACATACACATATGTACACATGTGCTCAGTCAGATTACTTCTTTGCTTATTGTAATGAATCTCCCAACCTCACCTGCAGCTTCTGTACTTGTCAGCTCCATCTAGCTCCAACTCATCCAGGTCTTTTAGCTCCCAGCCACACAGCTGATGTCTTTGTACTGTGCCCTCATCCCTTCACCAGCCTGCAGCGGCTGCCCTCCATGCTGAGAATATATTCCTTACACACCTTACTGTTACGGGTGCTTGCAGGTTCTTTTCAAAATTATTACCTGTCTGAAACTCATTAAGTCAAATTTCTGTGGAAATAATTCATAGAAGATTCAAAATGTTCTCAACACAAAGAAATGATACATGTTTGAGGTGATGGGTATCCTAATACCTTGATTCGATCATTACACATTGTATGTGTGTATCAGAATATCAGGTCTCACATAAATATGTACGATTCTTATGTATCATCTAAAAAAAGTTTTGAAATAAAAAAATCAGACCTTCTTTTTGAAGCTATTTTGGATCTTCTAGGTAGAAATCCAGCTTGCTGACATTTCTCATTTTTACCTCTGGCCTCAGGTCATTAGGTCTGTGGGAGAAAGACCGTGTAGATCATTGTTTGACCACTGTTTGCCTCGTCCTCTACAATGAGGATGAACGTGGGGAACTTTATGCCAAGTAAAATAAGTCACACACAGAAAGACAAATATGCATAGTCACGCTTACACATGGAATATAAAACAATCAAAGCAAAAAAAGCAGGGAGTAAAATGGTGATTACTGAGGGCTGTCGGGTGGGGTGAATGGAGAAATGATGGTCAAAGGTCACAAAGCCTCAATCAGACAGGAGGAATAATTTTTTTCTTTGAGAAAGGTTTCATCCTGTGGCAAATATAGTAAATAATGTACATTTCAAAACTGCAGAGAGAGTAGATTTCAAATGTTTTCACCACAAAAATGGTAAGTATTTGAGGTTATGAATATGCTAATTAGTTTAATGTAATTATTTCATATTGTATTCATAAGCATAACATCACTTTGTACCCCATAAATATATACAACTGTAATTTGTGAGTTTAATTTTAAAATAAATAATCCGAAAATAGTGTACTTTTGCATTTGTAAAAATTTGTATGTGTAAAAATTTTGTACTTTTTACACATAGTGTAAATATGCAATGTATTTATTTGCCTTGTATTTGGAACTCCCAAAGCTTTGGATTAATGTTAGTCATTTTTCTAGAGAAAGTCACAGTCAAGAAAAAAACATTGATTTAGTGTTTCGTTTTGAGATTTTCTGTTTCCTGAAATCCCAGAGTGTTTTCACCCATTTGGCAAATTGGAACATCGTATGTAGAATTTTATTAGCCATTGACATGCTTTCTAGTCTATGGCTTGTCGATCAGAGGCAAGACTCACTAATAGTTCAGAGTCATTCATTCTAAACACTCTAAAATACAACATGTGAAATGCTAATTTTTTAAAAAATCACCATGTGTGAAACAAGTGGCTTCCAAGGGGACAATATAGATGTAAACATATATCATATATAAAGTAAATAAATATATAAAAGTAAATAATACGTACAATCAAATAAATATAAACCTTTCAGAAGATTCTATGCACTTCCTCTCTGGCACCCACAGGACAATTGGTGTTTCATTTTGTTTTTGTGGGCTTCATCTGCTGTCCAAGTAAGAATCATTCAAGATAAATGCATCGTTGTAATTTGAGCTCTATTTTCAACTGCTCTAACTGTAGACTTTAAGAAATTTTCCTGAATAAATGGGTATCTAGTTATACTACCTATCAGCGTTGCTTGCACAGAGACTTAGTTAATATTTGATTAGTTGGTTTAATTCAAAATAAAGGCTTGCTCTGGCCCAAATTACTGACACGGCAGGCTCTTTATTTACCAAATGTTCCATCCACTTAAAACGGATACTCAGTGAGAATTGGCAATTGTCAGGCCCTTGTTCCCATGAATAGGTCACTTCATAAGAACTTGCCGGCCAGACGCGGTGGCTCAAGTCTGTCATCCCAGCACTTTGGGAGGCCAAGGCGGGTGGATCACGAGGTCAAGAGATCGAGACCATCCTGGTCAACATGGTGAAACCCCCGTCTCCACTAAAAATACAAAAAATTAGCTGGGCATGGTGGCGCGTGCCTGTAATCCTAGCTACTCAGGAGGCTGAGGCAGGAGAATTGCCTGAACCCAGGAGGCGGAGGTTGCGGTGAGCCAAGATCGCGCCATTGCACTCCAGCCTGGGTAACAAGAGCGAAACTCCATCTCAAAATAAAATAAAATAAAACTTGCTATAAGGCGGATAAATAGGTTTTCTTGGGGTTCTCTTTCGCTCTTTTCTCTCTGTTCTCTCGCTTTGCACTTGTGAAACTCATTCTCGATTTAAAGATCCTTGAAGATACAAGAGAAACTACTCATAGGCAGGTGATGAACAATGAGAACACATGAACACAGGGAGGGGAGCACTACAGACTGGGGTCTATTTACTGGGAGGAATAGGGGAGGGACAGCTGGGGGGGAGCTGGGGAGGGATAGCATGGTGAGAAATGCCAGATGCGGGTGAAGGGGAAGAAGGCAGCAAATCACACTGCCACGTGTGTACCTATGCACCTATCTTGCATGTTCTGCACATGTACCCCAAAACCTAAAATGCAATTAAAAAAAAAAGAAACTGCTCATTAGGTTTTTATGCATTTTCCTTGGAAAGAGAAAATAGCAAAACCTTTAAGAAAAATAATAATGAGAGCCTCTAGGTTTTTCATGAGCCCTGTAACCATGATGGATTTCATTTTATACATCAGGGCCAAAATGTCCAAATCAGCATATACAGCCAAACATTGGAAATGAAATATTATCTTTTTTGGCCAATTAGTATAATATAATCCCACATTTTCAGTTATCCAGATTTGCTCTGCAGGACCTTTCGAAAATGGAGGGGCTACACTGGGGTTCCCTGCTTTGGTGGGAGAATTCAGATTTAGTTATGACTATTCCCTCCTCTGCCACACAAGGCATCTCCACGACTGGGCTATTTTAGAATTTGATTAGAGCATATGACTAGAAACTAACAATAACCCAAAAGAGGGTTTGTCTTTCTATAGAGTAAGCTTCCAATAAATATTTGTTGAGTGCAATGACCTTGCAAGGCACCGGTGAGAAACCATCAGATATTGGTGATGTCTGCTGACCACTTATTACTGCCACTTTCAAGGCAGACAGAGAGCTTGCTTTCCATGCTGTCTGAAGAACCTATTACTCGTAAAGGCTTTGTTTGCAAAATACATTATCAGTAAAAGCAAAATATGCTGTCAAAAAGATTCGATGTGTTCACACAGAGCTCAGTAAACTATTTTACACAGTAGTAAAAAATAAAACCAGTTATGTCTCATCTTCCTTTATAATGTAAGGCACTGAAAATTTCTGGACTCAAAAACTATAATAAATGGGCTCCAGGGAAACCATAATATATCTAAAAATTTATGTAAGTATTTTCACCAGAAACATTTGTATTAAATTCATTGTATTGGAACAACCATTCTAAGTTTTTTTTGCAAAATAACTTTTCTATACTGTACCTAGAAGGCTCAAGAATTAAATGTGATTTGTAAATTCAGTATATATTACAAGGCCAAACACTACCAGTTTGAGTTAGAAATATTATTTTCACTTGAAGGTTCTAATACAGGTTGAACAGAAGACAGAAATTATAAAATAAGCCTTATAGGAATTGAATTCAGTGAAAATAATGCAAAAAAACTAATTGTACTTAAGCCTTTTTACCATCCAATAAATAAATTGCTATGAGAGAGCTTTTGCTTAAAACACAATATAGGCTTCCATAACTAACAGTCTTTATTAGTTTAGAATGAAATAAGGCTTTATTTTTAGGACATTGTTCCAGTGCAATAGTCATTTAAGGAACTTACTGCAGTGTTGAAAGAGGAAATATTTGATCTAACCCTCAAATTTCTTACCTGACATAAAAGTCAAAACACATAAAATTAGCATAACTTGAAAGGTTTCCATAAACATTGTAGTATATTTCAATCACCAAATTTTGTGCCTGTAAGATAAATCTTATCTAAATTGAAAACTCAGGAGGAATAATATTTTATAATAAAGGATATTGGTGTTAATTAGCTAAGTTCTCTAAATATTGAAATGAATTTCTCTAACGTCCCAGAAAGTCAGAGTATGTTTATTTACATTTTTCTGTTTCTAAATGCTTTATTTTCAATTATCCTTGGACTCTCCAGTATTAGACATCAGAGTGAAAGAGTTAATAAACTTTGAAATAATGGGCTTTGTTTCTAAGTGGCCACATGAAAGAGTAGAAAGAACATAAAACCAGGATAAGTAGATCTAAGTTCTAGTCCCAGTTTTGCCTCTTGCTCATGGAATAATTTGGAACAATTTAAGGAAAGCAGGCTCTAATACCCTTCCCTGCTGTAAAATTGGTTGAACCATAATCCTCACGACCATCTCTGTCTCCGAGAATCACTGATGCATTCCCCATGAAATTAAAGCATATATTTATTAAGTAGTTTAAAAAATTTATTGTGCTGAGTATGGGTGAAGAGGAAACAAAGGATGGAGGCAAAGTTATTGGTTCTTTTCATGACCCACAGTTTGAAGTTCTGTGGAGATGACCAGAGAAATTCCTTGGGCAAACACAAATTTCCCCTTTGCAGTGGAAGAGCAAACAGTCTATGTCAACCCAATTCACCTACTCAAGTCTGCTGGCTCTTCCTGAATCCCCTCCTGTTTGGTTTAGAGAGTTCCGGAAACTTTCTCATTCCATTAGGTGGCACTGGATTCGCTACTGCCTCCCGCTGTTATGTTGGTCACCTGATTTCGAAGTGCTTTCACCTAAATTTATAGGATATGAACTCTGCATATGTCCTACCTATGGTGTGAGTGTCAGAGAGTACACAAAACACACCAAATTCTTGGAGACTACGTTTTAGTGTCATTATTGAGGTAGCGTTATTTGATGGCTCATCCAGCTTAAACAGCGAGTTGACTACTGCAGATTTTTGCATGTGTTAGCAACCTACTTGGAATAATTGAGATGACATTTATGTTTGACTGACTCTTAGAGTCTGGCCTTAGGGACCATTTGGAAAAGAATTGATTTAATTGAAATAATTGAAATTTCTCTGTTATGACTTCCCGTGTCAAAGCAACTAAGTTTACATTCATTGGTGGTTGTTGAGTTTATAAAAATCAAAATGTTTGAGCCCTTACAGTATACACGTGACTGTGAATATCAGTCTGCCAGAAAAGCTCTGAGCAGCATGAAACACAGAACCTGACTTGTGCAGGAAAAACTGCCAGACAGAAAGAGAATTATTGAAAATATCAGGGTTTTATGCATTGGTTCTTTTTGCCTTAAGGGAAAGAAGCGGATATAAAGACATCTGGAAAGCTTTCATAAAGTGAGATTTTACTTATCTACCTCTGGGTAGATAGTTTTAATTTCCAAGCTCTTTACCCGTAAGGGGAATACATTTGCTCATCACTCTGTGGAGTATTGTAGGAAAGGGAGAGGGCAAGACCTATTACAAATAACAGCCCGATGTGACTGTGTCTTCCACATGCTGAGATTAAAGAATTTTTTAAGCTGGAGAATGTAAGGGGACCTAAGAGACTTATTTATGTAGTAGTGGATATTAAACTTAAGCCCTTTTGTCCATTCTGTAGTGTGAATTGGAGAACATTTTCTGTTTTTCCATCTGCATCTGTTTGCTGTGATAGATCATTGACATGACTTCAGTACCAAGAAATAATATATGTTTTTAAAATAAAGGATTGCAGTGAGACTTGCAACTAGGACATGTGGCATCAGAGTTCCTCTTCCTTTTAACTCGTCACTGTTTTTTTTCTTTTGTATCTGAGTATTTGACTTTTGTACTGATTTGAGAATTTGTGCTTGTTTTTGTGTGTGTGTGATTCTTGTTTGATTGGTAGTATTAAGCTTTACAGTTTTTGCAACCAAATCACAGATTCATTTGTAGAAATGTGTGTGCCAATAACTACTGGACTAGACCAGAGGTTTTCAAAACACTGGTGTGAGAAGTAAAAATCAACAAGTGTGAGAAAAAAATTTATTTGATGAACAGACATTATAAGAAAGAAACCTCAGCTATTGAGTCCACACCTTGTAGGCTGGCTCCTATTGTTCCTGGGAGGAATTCCTGACAAACCTGGGAACACTCAGAAAATATATGCATGGAATTTTAACAAGATAGATTTTGAAGTGCTTTTGAAGGTACGAGTTATTTGGGAATAATATAGACTGAGAAATAAAAACCTGAAGGTGAACTTTAACTTAGTACAAGTGTCTGGGAAATGATAGCGTATTATAAACTGTATTCTGAAAATATATATCTGAAACAAGTTCCCTACTTTCCAAGCCCTTACAGACTTCAGTCATTCTACCTAGAATTAGAGAACCTTTGACTAGTGGTTCTCTAATTATATGCAAAAAAATAAAATGGTATTCAGAACTGCTAAGGCTTATAGCTTGAGTTTCCAAAATGATCTGGGCTGTTTTATTTATTTATTTGTTTGTTTGTTGGTTTATTTATTTATTTATTTATTTATTTATTTTTGAGACAGAGTTTTGCTCTCGTTACCCAGGCTGGAGTGCAATGGCTCGATCTCGGCTCACTGCAACCTCCGCCTCCTGGGTTCAGGCAATTCTCCTGCCTCAGCCTCCCGAGTAGCTGGGATTACAGGCACGTGCCACCATGCCCAGCTAATTTTTTGTATTTTTAGTAGAGATGGGGTCTTACCAAGTTGACCTGGATGGTCTCGATCTCTTGACCTCATGATCCACCTGTCTCAGCCTCCCAAAGTGCTGGGATTAGAGGCTTGAGCCACCGCACCCAGCCAATCTGGGCCGTTTTAACAGAACATTAGAACATGTAGTGCCTTGGGTATGCATTTGTTGGTTTGGTGTCTCTACTGTTGATCAAATTCCTTATTTTATTCGGGAAAACCTTCTCACTCTCTTCTTGGCTATTAGTTTTCTATAGTTATTGAGCATTTGAGTTGTAGATGAGGAGGAGAAATTTCAAAGGTATTTCTCTGCCAGGATATCAACAGTTTAAAAGAAGCTACATTGTTTAGAAGTTTCTTCATGAATTGGCCTCAAGAAATCTTGAGTTTACAGAATTGTTTCATGTTAAAACTGTTATTGTAAAAATGGCTTGCAAAGCTCAAGTGATTTCTTTTAATTTGCAGTAGTATGAACTTTATACAATCACGTCATGACTCCTTTGCTATTTATATGAACTGCAGTGCTTTGTAGTGTCTATTCCTCACCGAGGAACAATTTACAAATGGCCTGTATGTTGTGATTTGCTGTAATGGTATCTTTTTCTTTAATATAGGACTAGCAATAACTGTCTTAAAAAGTAGATAGAAATATGCAACAAGAAAGTCTTAGGCACCACACCTGCTTTGGGTGATTATCTGCTCCTGCCTCCTTACAGGTAACTAGGACTTATTTAGTATGGATGGGAGAAACCAAAACATAGAAGTAGTTCTCTCTGAGAAGCAAAAAGGAAAACAGTGACTGATATACAGGAACTCTTACGATTTCTTCTTGGGAGGCCAAAAGAAAAAAGGAAGAAAGAAAATACACATGAGATCTCTTATATCACCACTGGAGGTGTTTCACTTTCATACTGCTTAATTGTAGTAAGAGTTATCTTAGTTAATTATGTTCTGTATTGTTGGAGGAGAAAAGCTCATTCATATCAGCTTTATATGTTTAAGACAATTTGCATATTCTTTTCTCATCTGTCCAACTTAAACATAATTTTGAATTTTATATGTAATTTTTGTTTTATGTTAAAAAGAAGCAAATAATACATATGAAATAAATTGCTCTTTGTTTTAACTGGCATTGTCAATTTTGTTCTGAATTAGTCAACACATTAATGATAAACCTTTTAGTATTTTATCACTTGGAAGCTTACAAATTACTTGCAGAAAGTTTCAGAATTATAGGCAAAGCTATTTTTTTTGCATACTGAAATAAATTTTGGAAATCGAAAAAAATCTTTGTATAAGTCATTTGCAACCCTCTATGAAGATTAAAAAATACTGTCTTGTAGATACACAGATGTGGTGGCAATAGCAGAGGTGACATAGAATAACATGTATCCATCTAGTCATGTAAAGAAGATAGTGTCATTGATTTTAGGTAGGTCTGTTCTTCTGTTAAATGGTGATTTTGTTCCTTATAAATGTTGTAGATTATGTTTGTTTAGTTTCTAGAAAGGACAATAATGGCTGCATATCTCACTTAGATTCTTAATGTTTCGGAAGCCACATTTTGAAGAGGGGTGATCTATCGCTCTCTCTCTCTCTTTTTTTTTTAGAAACAGCCTTGTTTGTTTGTTCTCTCTGCAGCAATCAGTTTATATCACTAGGGGTCAGTGTACATGAACAGATGTTCATATATATCATGGTTTTAGGAAGTGTTATTTCATGTAGTGTTTTTTCATTTGGAGATATGGACACTGACATAGTAATATCCAGCTTCTTGCAGCTTGAATTTTCTAGCTATACTCTTGACAGGACATTTCTCCAAGGATTTCCATATGCAGCTCAACTGTTCTTTTCCCTTAGCTGCCTGGTTTCTTTCTGTCTGATGTCAATTCAGAGCCTTTGTCTAATTTAATATGCAGGAACAACAGAAAGGCTGACAACGAGGACAGGATCATGGTCGGGGTATTCCCAAGGCCCTTATGAATGGATGAAGGTGACAACTGGCCCCAGAAGGACTGGATTTGGGGTATGTCTGACCCCTGGGAGTTACACATGAGGGTGACATTGAAACCATGGTGCCTTATCAACCGCTGGTTTCTATTATTTTCTTTCATATTCCCTCTGCCTCCTGGAAGACATGGAAGCCTGTCTTCACCATTGCACTGTGCGCTCTTCTTGGGCAGGTATGGCATCTTACCCGTGCTTATTTTACAGGACTTAGCACAATGTTTGCCATACAGTTGTCACTGATCATGTTTTCTTAGTTGAACTGCATTTGGTAAATGCTAATATGCCAGAATGACCTACTACATAGTTACTTTTATTAGCAGAGAAATGGATTTTTATTGGCATTAATGGATCTGCCCCTGGAACAAAGGCCAAAAATAGAATGACCCAGTCTACTTTTTCTTTGTAAGGTTGAAAAAGAATGTACCTAGCTTATAAGTAATTAGAATAATTTGGAGCTCATATGTAGCAAATAGTTGTTCTAAGAAAAATTCCTTCTAGTCATTATTATTATTTTTTGGCTTGTAAGCAACAGAAATTTCTTACAGTTCTAGAGGCTGGAAATTTCAAGATCAGTTTGCCAACATATTTGGGTTCTGGTGAGGGCCTTCTTTCTTCATAGACAGAAGGGTCTCACTGCAGCCTCACATAAATGCCTTCTAATTTTTAGGCAAAACTCATAGAAATAGTCTCATGTCTTAACTTAGAAAAGACATTCTTGTTAGTCTAGAAATAATACGTAGTTTTCTAAATCAAAGTTTTTTCTGTTTTCTCTGGTCAATATTAAGTTTAGCACGACATTGGTCATATTAGAAAATGAGCTTAAAATCATAGAATCTGGCTTTAGGAATTGGAAAGAACCTACTATTTGTTTAGCTCACATCATTGTGTTTGTAGAAAACCTTTTCACTTTTTAACAGAATGAGCATGAGAGTTTTTGGAAGGCTCACAGCTTTAGCAATTATACTAAATTACATCTTACATGCAAAAATTATTATATATAGAAAATACACTGCACGAAATAACACGCTATATTGGAGTATGATCAAAGGTGAGTTTGAATTTGTGACCACTGGAATCATTGTGTAGCTGTCACAGCTAAGGAGGCCTCTACACCATCCACATGGGCTACTTGGAGATAACAGGCTCACCTCTTTCTCCCAACCTCTGGCATTTATCCACTTGCCAACTGGTGGTTATTAAGTGCCCACAGAGAGCTGGGTGCTGTGTTAAAGGAGGACGCACAGGGAGAACAAGCTGCCTATGTGGCTAGCCACGGCCCCACCAAAGCTCTGTAAAACTCCTATGACTTATTTTCAACATTCTGATATATTTATTTATGAAACCTCGTCTTTCCTACTAGAGATCTTTAAGAGGGACGTCTGCGTTTTTATTTTATCTTGTAATTGTTTATCATATTGGCTGGTATAAAATAAATCCTTAAGACACATTTGTTGAGTGACTGGATGCTCTGCCAACTATTATCTCTAGTCCTTGGATTTGGTTGCTGTTTCTTCTGCTTTTTTTTTTTTTTTTATTTTGAGACGGAGTTTCGCTCTTGTTACCCAGGCTGGAGTGCAATGGCGCGATCTCGGCTCACTGCAACCTCCATCTCCTGGGTTCAGGCAATTCTCCTGCCTCAGCCTCCTCAGTAGCTGGGATTACAGGCACGCGCCACCATGCCCAGCTAATTTTCTGTATTTTTAGTAGAGACAGGGTTTCACCATGTTGACCAGGATGGTCTCGATCTGTTGACCTCGTGATCCACCCGCCTCGGCCTCCCAAAGTGCTGGGATTACAGGCTTGAGCCACTGCGCCTGGACGCTATTTCTTGTTAATTGCATTACTGCTTAGTTATTACGACTTACCCTGCATCCTTATCCTCTAATGTTATTGTAACATGAAATAGTAATAGGTGAACAATTTTCTTTTGTGTCAATTATTTTTCCTGCTTTATTCTGCCATGACAATTTAGGGGTCTTGTTACATCACATGAGAAATGAGCCACAGCAGTTACCAGTGGCAACGATAGCGGTCTCATGTCTGTAAGTTGGAACTAGAATGGAACAACGTGTACAAAATCCAGTGACAAAAACAGCATTAGTTATTGGAAAGTGAAATAAATTCATAAGAGGGAAATCTACATTTTAGTTTCATATCTTTCACCAAGAAATAATTTCAATGTAAAGGATCGTGTTACTTCTCACTACTTCCCTTTCTCCATTTATAAAATCAATTTAATGCCTAGTCAATGCCAGATAGGGACCAGGCTATGTACTAGGTGTTCCTGAAAGTACAAAGATAATTTAGCAGAGCATAATGTGCACTCACAACTGTGCAGTTGTAAAAATATGCATAAAACAAACTGAACTTTTGAGGCAGCATTTAAGTGCCAAATGAATGGAAGAGATCATAGAAATTTAGATATGCGAGTGATTCCCTTGAGCTTAGATCTGTCATGATTTCATTCAGAAGAAGTGGATTTTGCTTTTGGCTTTGAAATATCACAACACTCCATTTGCTGGAATGGAGAGAAGAGGGCATTCTGGGGAGAGATATTCAGGGATGTCTTGGCAATAACGAGTACACCTCATGTCTGAAGAGAAGAACGTGTACAGGAGAAAGTAGAGAAAACTCTGAAAGAAGCGATTAATTTAATGAAAATCTTGAATATATTTTTAATCATGAGTTTAGAGACCATAATGGATTGAAACTGGATCTTGAAGGTCACTCTCATTTTATATCCTACTTTTCTTCCTGGAACAATTGGATGTTCTTAGGTACTGCATCTGGAGTTACTGTGTCCAGTAGCTTTATTCTGACACTTATTTCTACTAATGATACAAATCTAAATATTGCCAGAAGTCTCCATTTTCCTGCAAAAGGGTTGTGTTTCATCGAAAGAGCCATTGTTTTTCAGCGGCCACGTCTGGAACATTTGAGGCATGAAAGTAACCCACTGTTGGAGCACCTAATTTGTCACGAAGAGAGTGGAGTTCTCCAAATCTTATCCTTGATTTTCAGTTTCCCCTTCGGCTTCTATTAAAAAAATATTCTCCAGGAAACCTTCTGTCAGAATAAGCCCCACAGACGCTGAGCTTGTATGATAAAACACTGAGGTGCTTGAGGATAAATTGAAGGCAGGAAAAGTTGCTGTTGAATTAATTAAGTTAAATTCACATGTCTTCTAATCACTAAGTAGCAATGTGCACTTTAGGTAAAAACATAATTCTATTCCTTTTCTATTACATTCTTCTTACCTTCCCTCCTTCATGCTCTGTTTAAGGACTGCCAGTTCAGGGGAACAACACTTAATTCCCGTAACTGAGAATCAACATTTGTTCCCATAACTGCAGAAAGACTTCTGTTCCTGTTAATGCCAATGGATTTTTAGTTCCATTAAGGGAAATAGCTCTTTATTTTCGTGAATGTTGTGGAATGAGAAGGCTGGAAGCTCGCAGGTAATAAAGACCAGACAAACTGATTAAAAGAAGAAAGCTATAAGGAAAACAATTGATTGATGGTAATGGGTTTTTGCTTGTCCAAAAAGTCTTTATAATTATTTTGCTCCCATGGGAGTAATACTGAAGAAACTTACAGAAAGTGTGTGTGTGTGTGTGTGTGTGTGTGTGTGTGTGTGTGTGATTTTAGGCTATTTATTTTATGAATTACTTCACATACCCTGATTACCCTGATCTCTTGTTTATAAAGCACTCTGTTAAGGCTACAAACGGAGATCAATCACAATTTTTAACTAACAACTGGAAGGTAAACAGAGTGTACGAAAGTCTTACTTTTCATTCAAAGGACTGTTAAGAAACGACTAATCCTAAGTGTATCTCAGGCTTGTAGTATAATGGGGAAAAAATCTCAACAGGTATCTATTATTTACTTCAATAGATATTTGTGTAGATGCTGTTTCTATTTGTTTTGGAAAAATATATCAATAAATACACTGTAATAAATTGGTCTCCAAATAATTTCATGCGAATGTATTTAAAAAATTACTATGTAATTTTAACTAAATAGTTTCTTATTAAAAAGCTAGCAGATATTTTTTTTGTTAATTAACTTTTTAAATATTACAAATAATCTTTACATATAAAAACTAGAAATGCTACTTAGTAAGCCTGGGTTGTTCATGTATCAAGTTCTCTTAAAATTGGTCAAAAAGACAAATTTCTTCTATTTGGTGTGAGGATCTCTCTCTTTGTTTTGAAGTACCTATAGCTTTTCTTCCAAATGATGCCAAAATCATACTTGTGGGTGAGCTTGACCTATTGAACTACAAGAACAGAGTGGATATATAAGCCATTAAAACAAATTAAAATTAAACAGTTTGGTCAGTCGTGAGCTGAATATTTTTAAAATATTGTTTGTAAGAATTTTCACTTTAAATATAACTTGTGGGTGGCGTGAAGCTGAAACTGTAAAATATAACTCTAATACACAATACAAAAGGTCAATGAACAAATGTGACAAAGGATTGAAAAAGGATGGGTAAAATACCTAAGATGTGTTACTTTCTATTCTCCAAAATCCCTTTCTGGTCAGCACAGTGGCTCACACCTGTCATCCCAGCACTTTGGGAGGCTGAGCGGGGTGGATCACCTGAAGTCAGGAGTCTGAGACCAGAGTGGCCACAAGGTGATGGGGGTTGCAGTGAGCTGAGATCACAACAGTGCATTGCAGCCTGGGTGACAGAGAGGGACTCTGTCAACAACAACAACAAACCCTTACTGAACACGGATTATGATTTATCTTTGTATTTTAAATCTACTTCTGCCTGCACACCTCTCTCTTCAGGGTCTAACACTGGTTAGGCAGTAAATCTTGTTGTGTGGAAGGAAAAAGTCAATGAGCAAAGCAGTGGGAAGTGTAAACTGAGCTAGATTTCCATCGGTCGTGGAGTAGAAGAAAAATTATTTTATCAATAAATGGTCATTTGTCTCCAAACATACCTTAAATCAATAGACAATGGTGATTTTCAGATTATATCTGAGAGCATAAAGGAATTTTTCTTTAAAAAAAAATACATTTTTCTGCCAAGTAGTGAAAAAAATGCTTTAGAAAAAAAATTCAAAACTAGAAAATAAAGTTAAAAAAAGCTTTAAAAATTATTGTACTGGTCAATTATAATAGTAATAAATAATAGGAAATAGAGTTAAAAGAAACCTTATAAATGATTGTACTGGTTATTAATATTGATAATTAATGATACAATGACCACTACATTTCTTCAACGTTTTCTTCAACATGTGGATGGGGAAACTGAGCTGCACAGAAAGATAAACACATTTGTCAACTTCTTTCTTTTATTCTGGAAAACATTTTCCACATGCACAGTGTGTAGCACAGAACTCTGCTGTTCAATATGGTAATCGCGAGCCATGTGTGACTACAAAGTGATTCAAATTTGGCTATTGACACGTCGCCATGATAATATTTTGGATAAATTGAATTACACAGAAATAATTTAAAATATGGATTTCACTTATTTATTTTTACCTTTTAAAACTGATTACTAGGGGATTTGAAATTACATATATGGCTCACTTTCTATATCTTTGGACAGTGCTGGCAGTCGGTGGACCCTATGGAATAGTAAGTAGGTACAAATACCCACATCAGCAGTCATCACGGCTCATCTTGTTTCACTTATGCCTAGGTACTTTCACACTGCCCATGGCCATGCAGATAATTAGTCCCAGATTTGGCATGAACACCTGCTTATTGGCTGTTGTTCTTTTTACTACTATTAATTGAAGCATTTTGTGAGTGTGTATGCGTGCCAGTTTTACTTCTGATTATTTAACCCTCCATTTCTGAGTTTTACTGATTTTGACAGTTTAATAATAAATTTATCCATTTTCTTTGCTGAGTTTAATTTTATTGATAAAGATTTTTAGATAAATTCTCCAATTTACTTTACCAAGTACAGTGGATTCATTTGTAAGTAGTTGCTCATACTTGCAAAATTGTGATCACCTGAAGATACCAAAGGAGTTAGTGCCTTCTTGGCTGTATTTTTTATTTACAGTTTTCATGAAAAGTTCATTATCCTCTTAAAGTAGATGTTAAAAGAGCATAAATGTCCAATAATCAATAAAAATATCTATTGAATATTTGCACTGTAACACACACACACACACATTATGTCATTTAGGGAGTTAGTAATCTTGGAGTGGGAAGAGAGAGGAGGAAGCACAATTGTGCAGACATGCTGGACCTGAAGTGTCAGGGAAATATTAAAGCAGAACTGTCTAGAGATTAGCAGACGCTGAGCTACTGGGGAAAACATTTCCTATCTGCACCTTCTCTTCGCGATGACTTCTTGAATAGGAGAAAATTTTGCTGAAACTATTAATTATGCTATTTCAGAGAATATTTACAATTACATTTCTGCACATAATATTATGGACCTTTGTTATAGTTATTTCAAAGGGAACATACTTGTGTATTTTGAGGGATATCTATCATTCATAGAATCTACTTAATAGATTTTTAACTTAATTACAAATTCGATTTAGCACATTTGCATCTTAGGAACTGAAAAGGGCTTTATAACAGAAAATCCAAGAGTTCTGAGTTTTTCCTTCTACCTGAGGTTGAGACTTAGCACAGTAATGTGATGTTGGTCTGGATACTCCTAACAAAATGCCTACCCTTAAGGGTGATTTAGGTGAAAGAAATGATGCCTGCATGCTGGCTATCTTTTGGGTGCCCTACAGCTTCCCATCTACCATTCCCTGGTCCTGGGAAGCTGATCGGTAGAGACTATGTCACCTGGTTCCCTTGCCCTCTCTACCCTCTGATTAGGTGAGAACGGTGGGAAATATCAATAAGACATGGGCAGTAGGGAGTGAATTCAGGGTGTCTATTCCCTTGTTCTTTTCCTGTATAATTGCTGAGGGTGGCTGCTGTTTACCCAGCCCCTCTGTCTCTGAATTTTGGTCGTCACTCAATCCTCTGCAGACCTAGGGCTGCTAACGCTCTTCCCCTTAAATGGCCAGAGGTACTGCCTTATCCCTAGTGGGTTTTCCACTCATGCCCATACATTTCTGAAATCCTTTTATTAAACTTCCCTCAAGCTATCCCAATTTGAATGTACCATTCGTTTCCTGCGGAATCGTGAAAGTGTATGAGGATTTCCAAACTTGACTCTGTATGTTAGAAATCCAGTTTGGCCCTGGATACCTCAGTGTACTTTCTTCAAAAGTTGAGTTTCTGCTAGGAAAAGAAGTTGGCAGGTGGCTGGAGATTCTGAGACATTGAGCAAAGGCTAATTAGAAGAAGAATTTTCTCACATTTCTTTCCACTTAAACAATAAAACGTTATGCTTCACTGAATACAATATACAAGTAATATTTCAGAATATACTTGAAGACTAACAGTTTTTCAAGGTATACGTGCAATTAAGCAAAGAATGAGGTGTCAGCTGCAGCCCTGAAGTCCATGCATTTGAACTTGACTTTAAATCAACGCCACAGACACATTGGGCTCACATTGCCAGCAACACACTAAGTCCTAATGCACTTAAGAGCTTCAGGTTTTTAATAAGCATTTTCTTCAAAGCGGTGACTTGATTTGCTCTGTGATTTTTGTCAAGTGCATATCATATCAAAGGATAAGTGTTTGCCAAAGCCTTTCTTCAGCCACAAAAAGGGAAGTTTTGTTTGAAGAAAGTCAAGCTGGCTGCAGTGACCAGCTCCCGCTGGGAAGATGAAAGGAATGATTGGATTTCCTGTTACTCTTTTGTTGTTGTTTGTATCCCTCACATGTTTTAATCAACATGAAAGAACATGTTGCACTGTGAGAGTGCTGCGATTTGAGAAAGCCATTTAGAGGCCGCCAAATAATCTGCAACTAATAAAGTTGTATTTGTCTGTGGTGTCAAAGAGCAGATTTATAAGAGATGATTAATAAGGGCTGGAATGCCAGACGTGGAGAGATGATCAGGAGATTATTTTGAAAATGAATTTCTCCACTGCAGATTCTTAGGTTCGTTTTAAGAAACAAGATAGACTGTAAAGGCTAATTTTGATCCAATGACAACGTATTGTAGCGTTGAGATATGACTATCGGGTGAACTGCCAATGTTTTCTATGCAAAGGTACACATGGCCTCATAAATCAAGAATAGGAATTTCAAAGTGAGAACTAAGATTTCTTTATTAATCATCTGTATTTAATATATATGAAAATATTCATCATAATTTATTGCTATCAATTGTTTTCTTATTAAATTTCTGTAATATATGTAATAGGCCCTCAGTATGTGTTTGTTCAAGGAATGATTAGATAGTTCAAGCACATGTATTTTTAAGTTTTAAACCATTAAAAATTCTGTTACATAATGATGCTTGCGCCCTGAAGAAAGGAAAAAATAAAAAAAGGAAATATACCATCATCATTGTGTTTATTATAATCTGCAATTTCCATTAAGGAAATTAACACGATAGGATATTCTTATTCAAATGAAGTAAGTCTCAATTTTCTCACGGTAAGTGCTTGAGGCAAGAAGGAAGTATGGGATCCCACCTGCTCTCTCAGAAGGCTGAGCTCTGCATTTCTTCATGAGGCCAGAAGGATACAGAACACCTCCCTCCTCTGCATCTTTTTGTTTCTAAAATTATACAAGAAGATGAAGTTCACCATATTCCTCAGTTTATGGAGTATGCTGGGCACTGGGCTGAACAAAATCCTGCTCCTTTCTTAGTCATTGATGCATTTCCTTTATTCCCATTGTTCTCCACCTTTCTCTACAAAAGAGGCCATACTGTGTATCCTTCTGCCCTTATAGTCTTACAAAATGTATGTTGCTGTTTCCCATATGTCTATTTTTAAATTATGAAAATAGTCATGAAATAGATCTTGTTCTTTCCATTTTCATTCACAAGTTTGTTCTTACAATTTTTCTTTGTGCTATGAACAATATAGTCCATTGCTTCTAGCTAACAGTGCACTGTGATGGGTCTTCACCATGCGGTAACTACATAGTTCCTGGATGTTATCGCTGTATTACAATTTAATCGTCCGATTTCTAGGCCATACACCTTTCTCTCTGTGGTTTCTGAGGGGTCTCAGGATCCCACGATGCTTGGTGTTATCTAGCCTGTCAGTGCTTGGTGTTATCTAGCTTCTAATTTTGGTCATTACGGATAAAATGTTGTCTCAGTGCTTCAGTACATATCTATCTTCCTGATTATGTCTGAGCAACTCTTTCTGTGCGAATTGGCTTGGTAGACTATCTCCTCTGTAAATTGACAGAACATATACTTTGCCTAGTTTTCAACTGGGATTTGTTTTCACCTTTTTGATTTTCTTAGGATAGTCTATGTATCAGCCTTTGACAGTTTTAGTGAAAACTTTCAATCTTCCATTTTCTCTGATCTTTATTTATGAGTTCCTTCCTTGAACAAAATCCTTAAGTCTAGTATGAGAAGTTGTATCTTGTGTATGTGTATGTTGGTCTGGGGTTTAAGAGGTTGTTTCCCACTTATCTGTCCCTGAGTTATTCCTGTCTTAGCTATTACAGACTTTATAGTTTTATATCACACATTTGAATCCTTAATATATTTACTCTACATTTACATGTGATGTGGCTGGAAATCATGTTTTATTTTTTTCCACATAATGCCAATTTTCCCAACTCTTTTATTAAACAGTTTACCATTTGCCTATTGATAGTTGTGCTGGCACCTTTATCATATGTTTCTGCTCATGGGTTTTTATCTGGGCTCTCTATTTTATTATATTAGAGCATCACCTATTCTTGTGCCAACAACATACTGCCACTACAGTATTTTTTTTTTAATTAGAGCTTTACAGTATAGTATGGACTAATATCTGGTATGCCAAAGTTTCCTTTTTCTTTCTTTTTTTAAATATACGCTTTGCTATTTGTAGACCTTTGCTTTTCCATATAAATTTTAGCGTAAATGTATTCAGAAATTTCTACTGGATTAGGAATGTACCAAATTTACAGATTAATTTAATTTAGACAACTTTTAAGTTGTGTCACCCAAGGGCATGGTATATCTCTTCAGTTACTCAGCCATCTATGCCCTACGTTAGAGTTCTGAAGTTCCTCAGACCTTTGACCATCGTATTTAAAATAATTTCTAGAAATTTATAGTGTGAAAGTAACATCACATCTATTGTATTTTTAAATTGTTGTTGCTTGTAAAAAGAGATTCTATTGAATTTTCAATTTGATTTATATCAGGAAACCTTGGTCAATTTCTTTACAGTTTTAGTAGTTTAGTCTATTAATTTCATTTATTGTTCTATGCAATGACCAGTTTACCACAGCGTTAGTGTTTATTAGAATTTATTTCTGGCTGATTACAGATGTACGCTCTTTTTCTTTCCTTTGATTCTAGACTTCGAGATTATAAATGTTATCAAAGTACTTAATAATGATGAGTTTATAAAATTTTTACAACAACTGCTTTTATTTATCTTCTTATTTTCGTGCTTTCTTCAAGGTTGTTTTCACACTGGCTTTATGGTGGTGAAATGTCTGAAGCTTCGTATGCCTGAGAGGATTTGGCATTCCTTAGTATTTAAATCGCAAGGTGGTTAGATGTATAATTTTTACATTAACACTATTTCCTTAAAATACAGACAAACCTTGCTGCAGATAATTCAAAGATCAGTTATTTCTATCATTTTTTAGATGATCTAGTTGCCTTTCTTTTTGGTAAACTTTTGTAATTCTTCTTATCTTTGGTATTCTTAGACACTACAATAATATATCTAAAAGTGAAGATTTTTTTTAAACATATGATTTCTCTGTCACTCTGAGGACTTTCAATCTGACATCTTTCACCTTTTTCTAATTTTAGAAAATTTATCTTCAATGTTTCTTCCTTTCTTTAGTACCTTCTCTATTTCAGGGATTCCCATTATCTAGATACTGTCACTAGAATACTCCATATATCTTTAACTTACATATAAAATCATTTCAAATTTTTTCTACCTTCTGGAAGGTTGCCTAAATATGAATTCTTGCTTAGTAATTTGCTCTTAAATTATGTATTTCATGCTGTTTATTCAATCTTTTTCCTTTCTTTGAACTATTGCCATTTTTGTACCTAATACTCGATTCATTCTTCAAATTCTTATTCTTATTTCACATTGCTTATTCTTATTTCACATGTCTTCATATATTTAAGTATATTTATTATATATGATTTCTTTTTTTAAATTATACTTTAAGTTCTGGGGTACATGTGCAGATCGTGCAGGTTTGAGGTTATCAACTACTCTGCATGATAATGTATTTTCAAAAACAGTGAGTGTCAAATTTTAGTTTGTATCTTTCTTGGTAAATTTCGAGAATACAAAGGGATGAAGCTCATGGTGGAGAGTTTCAGGCACTAGAGCCAACTGTGGTTCCCCCTTGCTTATCAGCAGATGAGGACCATTAATGAGAAGAGCACTTGCTTATTATCAGACCACTCTCTGGTCAGGAATTGGAAAGAAAATTATTTTAAATTATTGGAAAGAAAGAGAGAAGGCAGTTTCTTTAGTTTGTAATCCACCAGCCTTGGGGGAAAGACAGCATTAAGAAATGAATGCTGAAGGGCAGAAGACCAATTTGGGTATGTTAGAATCCACTTCTCACCCTGACAGAAGTTTTGCAATCACCTGAAATTATTTTATGATATTGGTGGCCTAAATTGTGATCAGCATAGTGCTGTGGCCAAGTGTCAAATGATGATTTTCTCAAGTAACACAGGAGAAAGAAAAGGAAAAAAATATAGATGTTTTCCTGAGTATAATGAATAAAGACAATCTACAGTCTCTCTGCTTTTTTGTTTTCGGGTTTCTATTGTGATTGGTTGCTTGTGCTTGTACCTCTGATGCATTCATTTTTTAGTTGTAATTTCAGTAGTTTTTCAGGAGAAATCCAGCAGAAACTCTTGCACAGTTTTTCTTCCCACTGTTTGTCCCTCCCTCCCTCCCTCCCTCCCTGCCTTCCTCCCCCCTCCCCAGTCCCCCTTCCTTCCTTCCTTCCTTCCTTCCTTCCTTCCTTCCTTCCTTCCTTCCTTCCTTCCTTCCATGTCCCTCTCTCTTTCTCTTCTCCCACCACATCTCTTCCCTTCCCTTTCTCTCCTTCCCTCCTCTTTTCTATCTTTTTTTCCCTTCCTTTCTCTTTCCTTCTCTTTCTTTCTCTTCCCTTTCCTTCTGGTCCCTAAACCCTGGACAAAGGAAGCAGTAGGGTTAGAGGAAATAAGAACTGGTTTTAGCAGCAGCACAAAATTGTTATTTTACTCTTTTTCTTCTTTCTCAAGCCCAGCCCTACAGTTTTCTAATAGGTTCAAAATCTTGGATGAAGATTTGAAATGTCTCCAATAAGCTACTCAGTTCTCTTCTACTGAAGTTGCTTGCCCAAGGAGAGCAGCTATCACTGACATTGGCAATGTTCCAGAAATTTTTATTCATTGGCTCTTTATTAACAATCATTTTGAATTTTTCCTGTTTTGTAGTTATTCTGTTATCATTTTCACCATTTTCTGGGTTTAATTAGTTCGATGTTTCATATGGCTGATGATTCCAGAGTTTTCCATTGCAATTGTTTGAAGTACAATTATTCAAATTGATCAAATATTCTTGAGAAGAACTTAGTTCTGTCTATTTCAATCATAACATTCAGCAATTCTTAAGAACTTGTTGGCCTTTATTATATTTTTAACAACAGCTGCTATCCTGGTTATTTATTTATTTATTTATTTATATTTTTGATATGGAGTCTTTCTCTTTTGCCCAGGCTGGAGTGCAATGTCACAATCTTAGCTTACTTACCATTTCCTGGGTTCAAGCAATTCTCTTGCCTCAGTCTCCTGAGTAACTGGGATTACAGGAACCTGCCATTATGCTCGGCTAATTTTTGTAGAGATGGGTGTTTCTCCATGTTGACCAGGCTGGTCTTGAATGCATGATGTCAGGTGATCCACCTGCCTCAGCCTCCCAGAGTGCTGGGATTACAGGCGTGAGCCACCACGCCTGGCCCAACTTCCATCCTGTTTAGACAAATAACATTAACAATGCAGGAAGGAAGGAAGGAAGTAGAGATGAACTTTTCCCAGTTCTTTTTGATTTTTTGTATTTTTAAATTTTCCTCAGTGAACAAGCTTAGTAATAAAATATATAGGAAAAGGTGTTTCAAGGATTGCAAAGTACTAAAATATTAAGAAAATGCCTAAGACTTTAGAACCCATTAGTAAACTCTCATCATTTTGTTTTTCTCCAAGGTCCATGAGATGATCATTTTGACATCTGGAAGCAAAATCTCTTTTCAAGTCACTTTGTAAATATAAATTACATGTATTTCTTTCTAATATTTTACACTTCAAAAACATTTATGTTACATATAAGATGAAAATATATTTTGTAATATCTGATTTTTGAACAAAGATTTCATCATATTCAGATAATGGCAGATGTTTTGACCTTCTACCTTTGGATCAACACATAGAATGGTTTGCTTTTTCTTGCAGCAATAATTGAAATCAATAAAAAAGAAGACATTTTCCGTAAACCTTACACAGCGAAGGAGAGAGATGGTTTTCCCTTGGACCTTTAGCATGAAAACTGCCATGCCAAGCACTGGAGATTTAACGTTATCAAGATTTTTGGCTAATATAAATTTTAATCTGTTGAGCTCCCAAACTCAACACAGTCGGTCCTCTCTATATCACTGAAATGGTTCTGTGATGAGGAAGAGAAGTGGCAACTATTGAAAGCATATGCCGACTTCGATATAGACACACACAACACTTTCATTTGCACATACATTGCTAATGTTTTACTGCGAAACCTTGTATTTCTTCACACATTTGGTTAACCATATGCCTTTGATGACAATCCAATTTTAAAGCATGGCTTCTTATACGAAATGAGAAGTATAATTAAGCTAAAATTTCAACCTAGGCCTGTAACACATTTTGATTTCTCATGAGGTTCTAATCCAGTTTACAAAATGTTTCCAGATGTGCAGTCTAGTTCCAGATCAATTTTTATGGGTGTGCAGAAATCATAATCCTAAATAATGAAAATATATTTATAGTCTTTGTTATGGAAGCTCTATTTGGAGCGTCATCTTGAAATTATTAAGCTCATGGGAAGCTGCACAGAGCAATTTAAGATTTTCAATTTTGTATAGGGGCTTGAAATCAGTGATTATAAAATTTGAAAATCTAGGTCTTACAGATTAATATGAGAGATTTAACATGTTCACATTTGGTCTATTTAATTTTTTATTTAATCGTCTATTTATTTCATTTTCTATTGTATCTTCAGTGATGAGTTATGCTGTTTAGGGTACAGTACCTTGGTAATTTTAGGCAAGATATCTTTGTTTTGAATTACCTGATTCTGAATGTTTCTTGAATAATTTGTCCATTTATTTAAAGATGTGTCAGATATTATGCTGGAGATTATGTATATAAAGATGAATGAAAGAATATTCTGAAAGATTTTACAGTATAGAATAGTAAGAAGCATAAATAAATCTTTAGGGATGTACAGGATGTAGCAAAGCGAACCCGGAGGGGAATAACTCTGTAGACGAAATGCTCAGCATTAGCAATGATGTGAGTGTGGTAACAGCATGAGGAGTTTCAAGTAGTTCTTTCCAGTGAATAAAGTTCAATGGCAGTAGTGTAATAGATTAACCTGGAAAAGTAGTCAGCAAAAAGTGCAGCCAGAGCTTTTCCTACTTGCCTGTAAGAAGTTTGAAGTTTTCCTATAACAGGAAGCAAGTCAAATGCCTTTAAGAGATTGTAGTGATTTGGGCCAAACAGAGAATTGTTTAGATTATAAAAATACTATAGCTTTGACTAAAGCTGAGAATATCCATAAACCATACTATGGAAATATCCCCAAGAAAAGTGAATGCTTATGATCATCAAAATTCATACAAAAGAATGTTTATTACAGCTTTATTCACTATATTTCAAATGGAAACAATTTAAATCTCTATCAACAGAAAAGTGGATAAATATGTGATGGCACATTCATACAATAGAATACACCAATGGAAAAGAACAAACTCGATTAAATGCATGGATATGACTCCACAGGTGCAACTACAAGGATGAATCTCAGAGACACAACATTGAGCAAAATGAGCCAGACAAAAGATAGTAGGTAATTAACACTGTTTTTATAAAGCACATGAAGAATAAAAATGTATATTTTTGAGAGACGTTAGGTTAGCTTTGGGGAGAATATTGACTGTGAGGGGCAATGAGAGCCTACTGAGATACTTAAAATTTTCAGTATTGCAGATGGGTGCGGTGGCTCACGCTTGTAATCCCAGCACTTTGGAAGGCCGAGGTGGGTGAATCCTGAGGTCAGGAGATCGAGAACAGCCTGGCCAACGTGGTGAAACCCTGTCTCTACTAAAATACAAAAAATTAGCTGGGTATGCTGGTGCCTGCCTGTAGTCCCAGTTACTTGGGAGGCTGAGGCAGGAGAATCTCTTGAACCTGGGAGGTAGAGGTTGCAGTGAGCTGGGATTGCGCCACTTCACTGCAGCATGGTGACAGAGCAAGACTCTGTCTCAAAAAATAAAATAAAATAAAATAAAATAAATCGAGGGAGGGTTTAGTTAATGTCCTCTAGAGAGAAGACTAAGCCCAGGGTGTAGGCCTAGGACATCAAGGGTGAGAAAGGAAAGTGAAACTCCAGAATGTTTGCCAAGGATAATTTATACTAGTTTTCTCAATAAATTTGTTTTCTGTTACCCTCCTAAAATGAATATTTTTTCTCCTTTCCCCTTCTCCTTCCATTCATTGCTCCCTTTCTTCCATTTTTTCAGTATCATTAATTATAGTGGCTCAGAGGATGATAGAATTAGAATTGTTCAGTGGTTTCATCCACTTTATATTTTATCTACTTTGAATAACAATACGAATACCACCAGTTTAGTGACTGAGAACAGTTAAAAGATTTTCGTTGTAATTGTGGTCCTCATTTTCTGTTTCTAATAGTTTATTATGTCTACATTGTCAGAGAACGTAGCTGTTACGTATTATGCCTCATCTCTTTTAACCACTAGCTACTCTTAAGCCTACGTGTAGGTGTATAATGTTCACTGTCTGTCCGTGTCTCTAATCATTTTCGTTGACTGAATCTGTTCATTAGTAGATTCCTCAGAAAGAGCTCAAAGAAACATTGTTCCTTGAATTTCTGCAGGTTGAGAACAGATACATTTATGTTTGAAAGCCAGATTTGTTGAATACACAGTCCTCAGTTCAAATTTTCTTTTGTTGAGTAGCATAAATATGGTGCTTCCTTTCTTCTTCATAAAGTATTGCACCAAAAAGTCTGCAAATCACAATTTCTTTCCTTTGTTCTTTTTACCTTAATATTCAAATACATTTTTCTTTTTCTTTAAAGTCTAGCAATTTTTCTAGAATACATCTTGGTGTCTCAGGTATGAGGAATGTTCAGTATGAGGTATGTAATTTCAAATCTATTTTTAAAGTTTCCAGAAATTTTTCTTAGAACTCAGTATTTGTCATATATTCTTGCTTTGTTTTCTTCAGGATTTTTTATTATTTCCTTGTTAATCTTCTTTATCTTCAATAATCATCACTTTCCTTTGGTCCTGTTTTTCTCCCTTCATTTCTTTTGACCTATTGATAATTAAGCATTACCTATTATTTTCATTTCTCTTGCATTCTTTTTGTCTTTGTTTCTAAATAATTGTTTTATTTTGAATTCTTTCCAAAGTTCTGCCTCATTTCTTACTTTATCACTCAGATTTTTGTTTTTTTATATCTTACATGAATGTGTGCTTTATGAGTAGCAAATTACAGTTTATCTTTTTCCATTTTGATTGCAGTTTATATTACATTTTTGTATTAACATTTCCTAGTGTTCATTTTGTGATGGTGGAACAACTGTATCAGTTTTATTCTAAGAAGCTTGAAGTATTTTTCTACTCATTACCGTCAACTTTTTATGCAAACTAATATTGGTTTTGCAACTGGTATCGCTTTGATATTATAGTATGTTTTAAATGGAAAAATAATGCAAGTATGAAATATCAAGAAAAAAATTCTGATTCGTTAAAGACAGTTACACTTCTAAATTCATCTATTTTTCTATTGTATTTTTCTAGTATTTTCTTCTATTATTGTTTACCTTGTTAAGTATGTCTAAACCATAAGTACTATCTTTTTCATCGGAAAGATGTTAGGTGTTAGAAAAAAATGAACAAAGAGATCTGCGGCCCTTCCTGATCCATTTCGACTTCACCCGAGCTAGCAAATAAAAGATTAAAAATAAAAAGCACGTTCTGGATTTTTCCTTTCCCTCCTGAGTCCCCCAACCTTCCAGAGCGAAGCACACATTTTCTTTGGTCTTATCTATGCAAATTGACCACCTGGCCTCTCATGCAAATTAGTCATGTTTTCTAAAAGGATAAGAATTGTAGGAATGTAATGTTCTTTAGTGCCAACGCCAACTGACTTTTCTAGAACACTTAAAAATGACTAATTCAATTCCCATGGTTTATTCTTAAAAGTTGCCTTGATAAAAATCCCATCTTCCAGGATACTATTGTCAAACAGCAACAGAAATCTGTAGGATGTCAGGCCTGAACTCCAGATAAATATCTTTCTTTAACAAAGGATTTTATGAAAACGAAATGAGACAGGGTATTTGAAAAGGTTTTGTTAAAGAAAAGAATTATACGAATGTGAGGTATTACCATCATGCTTTACAGTTATGAATTTTAACTTCCATTTAAAATCTGTTTCTTGTTCTACTTGGCATTTGCTTGGATACATATGTGGTTACTTTCACTTAATAGAATCCCTTCCCTTAAAATGAGACTCATAATGGAGTCTTATTAAAAAGGTATAAATGTCAGTGGAAGATTCAGAGGGGGGAAATTAGTTCTAATAACTGCAGGAGAGTTCAGCACTCAATCAATTTACATATCTTGAGTTAATTTCTCTTAAATATACTGTCCTTACAAGTTTCATATAAGCCTGGATAAGGTATATTAGAATTCTATTAATGTAGTATATATTAAATAATGTGATTATTATCTTAAATACATCCTAGATCAGTCTTTTGCTTCTGCAAACCTAAACTTTTTCTGTTTTCTGTGGCAGCACATGGTTAAGAATAATAATCTAGTGAGCTTACAGGGTATAATATGGCTCTCTTGGCCATCAGATAATGGATTTGTGTGTTTGTGTGTGTGTGTCCATTACTGCTCAAAACGCAAAATTAAGAATAAATATCCATGTATAAATACCCATCATATTGCCTCTGCCAGGAATGCATTTATCAAGGGATTTTAATTAATCAAGTGCAGTGCATCACTGTGTTGCCGAGCTTGCCTCTGGTGGGAAGGCATATGCTGGAATTGAAGCTGGGAAAGGAGGATGAAAACTATTTTCTGACCTGAAAGCAGCTCTGACTGACTTCACAGAGTGAAACCTGTTGTAGAAAGTTGTGAGAGATCTTTTCTCCTTAAATGGAGACACCAATTACTAATCAGTAGGTATCTCCAGCACTAGGCAGAAGAATGTGGTGCATGGAAGGTTCTCCAGGGAAATTTTGGAGGTTATATTTAACTGGTCAGTTTTACTAAGTTTAGGCAAAAATGTTTGTCTAGCTTGATAAAATGGAAATAAAAACTCCCTCTTTTCTGCACAAGAAACTGATTCTCTTCTACATTTTGGGGAAAGTTTATCTTTTTTTGTAAGTGGTGAGAAAGCTTATAGATACTTCTCAGGTTTTGTGTACACAGTTCAGTGTTTGGTACAGAAATTATAAAATGATGATGATGATGATGATAACGATGATGGCTACCACTTATCAGTGCTGTTCATGTTTTAGGCAATATTCTAAGTGCCCTACGTGGATTAATTCATTTAAATCTTGGCAATCATGTAGTCAGGCTACTGAGACATGGGGACCTTTTACTAAAGGACCCCTTGCAAAATGCTACACACAGAAGGGGAGAAAGCAGGATTCAGCCTTAGGCCAGTCTAGCTACGAGGATTACACTACTACCCTGATGCTTCTAGTCAGCACACAGTGACCTACGCTGACATCCAGAATTATGCCTAGACTCATGGGAAAAATCAGTTCCGACTATGCTCTCCGCTCTGACAGTTTGGAACCCACCTAAAAAGGAACAAATGTATAAAAAATCACCCCTTGAAAATGCCTTTATAACACAAGCATTTGACAGATACTATTCTGCGTAAGGATGTTTGCTAGGCAATGTGAGGATACAAAGAAACATCAGATCCCCAAGAAAAGGTACAGATAGAGGGGAGATTTTGCAAATAACTGTAATGAGGCAGGAAATGATAAGACCCACAGAAGAGGTACAGAATTCCTCTGATATGAAAGATGTTTTCTTTCAAGGAGTGGGCAGATAATTTTCTTCATTCCATGTCTGAATGACAAAGTCAAGATCGTAAATACTCTTAGTTTTAAAAGTTAGCAAGAAATCTCAAACACTGGGGTTTCATGGAGAAGAGTGCTCTGGAACACATTCGAATTCTCTCCATATCCTCATTTAGTTTATTCTGTTTTCATTTATTGTCCATACACCTGAACTTCCATGTCATTCAGAAGTGTAAACATGGGTAATTAAATATAAAGTTAAATATTTCTGCTTAGATAAATGACTTTCTGATGGAAAGCATATTATTTTTATAATCCTATTCTGCTTACCATTTAGTGAACTCTAAATATTAAATAAAATCCCATATTTGGACTGTTTTAGCATTTTTGTATTTCTTTAATTTCCCTCTCTTTTCTCTCTTCCTTCCTTTTCTCCTCCCCCTTTCTCTCTTTCTTTCTCTCTCTCTTTCTTTCTTTCCCTCCCTCCCTCCCTTTCTTCCTTCCCTTTTTCCTTTTCCCCTTCTCTCTCCCCTTCTCCTTGTTTTCTTCCTTTTTTCTCTTTCTTTCTTTCTTCTCTATTACTTTCTCTCTCTCTTTCTCCTTTTTCCCCTCTCTTTTTCCCCTCTCTCTCTTCTTCCTTTTCTTTTTTTTTTTCTTTTAGGAAGTTTAACAATCGGATAGACTTATCTATCATCATGTTAAGAATGATGGCCTCATTGAACTGTTGGCTTCATAAACAGATATTCATTAATCAAATAAAGTTTTACCTTACAAAGTCTAATGCAAACATATAAAATAACATTTGGTGACATAGAATTTATACTTTAAAATTCATGAGTCATATTAAAAAGCTGATGTTTAATTAGAATGTAATAGCAAAATGACACTTCAGAAATTTAAAACTAACAGTGTTTAACAATTAGGATTTTAAATATCGTTTTTGAATATATATACATTTAGCTGACATAAGAAGTGAAATAATTTTTAATGTAGATTCATAAAAGTCATTAACAAATATTTTCATAAGAATGCATGAGGACAGATTATTTCTATGATCTGAAACATTCTTTAAATTATATTTGCAAAATATTTCTGACTGTTATATAGCAATAAGAATAAGTTGTAAGACTTGTTTGATATAAAAACAGCAACCAACTGAATTATCTCACTTGGATGTTTGCCAGCAGCAGACACTGAAAATTTGAATCCTTAGCCTCACGTTGTTCTGCCTGTAAACTTTAAGTGAACCCACATATATTAGCTATATTGATATTTTTAAATGAGATGCCCCTACTAGTATTACATCCATATGTGCTGGCTGTAATTGGGAAAAATTAGATCTAATATTTACATGAAGTCAGGCTGAAAAACAGCTGTTCCCAAGGCCAATGTCCCCTTTGGGCCTTTATACTCAAATGTCCCAGAACGCATATTACTGCTATCCACTCCCAAAAGATGATGCACATTTTAAACTGGCAGCAATTCTGGAAAAGATCCAGATTACAAAAGTTTTATAATTTTATGGATATGGATTACCCTCAAGCAGAACAGCCCTTAATTATTCACATTCTTACCGGCACATTTATACTTTCAAAATAGGCACACACATAGGAGAGTTTAAATGATCACATATTTGTGTATGATGCAGAAACATGCAGTGCTCATGAGGTTCAACAGAACTGTCATGGGACTCCATCCTGCTTGTAGTATTTCTTTTTCTAGTATTTCTGAAATGGTATGAATGATCCATTATAGACACAAATTTTGTATAGCTCATTTAGCAAAGCAATAGACTAAGAGTTATAATCCCACTCTAATGATAATTTCTACAAAGTATTTTCCTAAATAAATAATATTCTGTCATTTAGTATATTAATATTTGATTGAAAAATGGAAATTTCCCCAAAAGCAACTATGAACTAAAAGTGTGCCTGTCTTAACTAATTGCAAATTAAGAAAAAGGTGCCTGAATTTTTTCTCAGTTGAAGCCTTGATAGTGAGAACTGTATTATTTTATATTGCTTCTGCCTAATGGAGAGGGGACGTTTGTCCATTGGTGTAAAAAGTGCGTAAATGAACAATAAAAACTTTGGAAATCATATGTGTTTTTCCCTTTATTCTGGATTTCTCCCTATTCTGCATGCTGGCTAATACACATTTGCTTTCAATATGCTGATTGCTATCAATAATTGTATAAGCGTCTGAGATTTGACTCTACTTGTAAGGTAATGAGTTAACCTGCTATTATATGAATTCTGGATGTTTTACTCATAGCACAGCAAGCAGTATGATACACGCACCAGTGACCCTGCCCCAAGTTCTCATAGTACTGAGATGCATAAGGGCTCAGATTTAGGTTTTTTACATGCACAGAATGTAGATGAGGAGCCCTAAGATTAGGAACCACAGATATTTTATAATGAGCTATAAGAAGACATATCCAATCTTTGCCCTTTAGGGAGATATACTGGACTGTTATTATACTGGAGTGAAACTCACTGTCTTTATCTATCAAGGCTGTTTCCTTGAAAACAGTCCAGGACAAAATTAGTTAGTGTGCTTGCTCACAAAATGTGTAGCCATGAGAGATATCTATGGAGAATTATCTCCAAATAGTTGCATCTCTTGTTTCCAGGTTGTCTTTGCTATGGCAGATATTTCCAAGAGTACAGCACTCTAGTTAACCTGACTGATGGAAACTGGACTAGATGTGTTAGTTAATGTGACTGATGGAAACTGGACTAGATGTGTTAGTTAATGTGACTGATGGAAACTGGACTAGATGTGTTAGTTAATGTGACTGATGGAAACTGGACTAGATGTGTTAGTTAATGTGACTGATGGAAACTGGACTAGATGTGTTTAGTTTGTCTCATACAGCATTCAGTTGAGGTTATTCCCAACCAGACTCCAAACAGAAGGACCAACGTGTCCTGTTTATCTCGGCCATTCCTTCACTAGCCATTATGGTAACCCTTAGAAAGCCAAATAGTTTCTTTTTAATTTACTGCATTGACCTTTTCACTTGGCTTGAGGAATTAAGTGGGGTGCAGAAAGCGACACTAGAGATTGCCCAGCTGCCACCTTGTCCTGCAAGGATAAAATCTAGGACCCTCCTCTCACTGATAGCAACCCTAGGCAGTGAGTCCAGGCTGACTTGCATGACCTCCTGGGTTAGTTGATGGTCTGTTCCTTAAACACGTGATGGTCTCTTACAACCACCGTTAAAGTAAAAATGTCCATGCTTTTGGGAGGGAAGCATGTTGATACCTGCCTTCCACATGAAATGGAATCCTGATAGTGCCCCTGGAAAGACAGTGTTGTTTAAAACTGATGCTGCTCCTCAGGTAGAGTCTACATGAGTCTTGGGGCATCGGTTTAAAGTGTTTTCAAATGTAGTCTCTACTTGTAAGGTAATGAGTTACAGTCTTAGCTAGACTGTAGGCTTTAGGGTTCCAAGTTCAGTTGGAATAACTGAGTGTCTGCCTTACTTTAGAGGAACCACTAGTTTTCCCATATTACATGCTTCATGGCATTTCTCTGCCCCACTGAATGGGTGGGAAAACAGTGGTATTTTGGGAGTTAGAGCCAACCAATTCTATTTCTGATAGCTATTTTGAGAAAATTAAGAGAAGTGGAAGCCAAATCATGGTCAAGTCATTGGGAGAGGCATAACTCATCTCTAAAGTTAAGTTTTGAAGATCTACACTGGGATATTTTCTTTATGTAAAAGGTTCTACAGAAGAGAAAAAATGATTGTTCATTTTCCCTCCTCCCCATTCTCCCTGAAAGCTAAGCTGTTCCATCCTTGGATTCCAAGTTTGCTGCTCTCCCTTCATCACCACAAAATCAGTGTGCACATTCCGGTAGTCATAACCTCATCATTTTCCCAATCACCCCCTACTCAAACTCTTCTTTTTTGTCCAAAAGGATCATGTGCAAAAGGGGCAAGGCATTTTTATAAAATTCTCGGACACCCATATGTACCCCACTTTGTCCTGTATGGGCTACTGTAGGAGCTCAGTAAGCAGTGTAGCACCAGATAGTCATTATCCTGATGCTCTAAGACCATGTCAAGCCAGCAAGAGGTCCGGGTAGCTGGACCTGAATTATGTTTGAATCTTCTTTTGGATGGGCAGCAAAGTCTCTCTCTTGATATCAGGGAAACAGATAACCAAGCCAACCTGGGGTTTCCCTTTGGAAAATAAAGTAGCATCATGGCCGGGATTGGTCAGGACAGAATGTCAAATTTTCAAACTAGGTCCAGCTACCCTTTACTCTTTTGTCACCATTATCCCCCAGGAAGTAACTGAGAGGACATTATTCTGGTCTGGGTGACCTCATTCAGTGACGAAACTACCTGATAAGGTGTGTGGATCAAAAGAGGGTGAAGAAGCTAAAGACGGATAATGCTTTGAGTTGATTTTAGAGGAAGTTATTCCAAAACTAAGTAACACCAGATGCTCAGGCATGGCAGGGAGTGTGGAAGGTCCACTGAATATTTTGACTCCTCACCAATTCTTGAATGTTTTTTCCAGTAAAAGGTGCACCATTGACTGCAGATGATCTGGAAAGAGAGGTATGGCCTTTGCTCTTGGTCCCTTAGAGGTAATGTTCAAGTCCGTGGAATGTCCTGCCTAACAAAAGTATCTTTGTTTACCTGGGGGCTTTGAGCTACAGTATGATTTGGGGCGGGGGGCTTTGAGTTATGTGGTGTTTGTCTACCTCCTCAGGGGCTGAAGACTGAGGTCAGCCATGTGGGTGGCCACCCAGGTTTATGAGATCAAGCCCCAATAAAAACTCTGAACACCAAAGCTTGGATAAGCTTCCCTGGTGAACAATATACCAGGCACATTGTAACATTTATTCTGAAGGGGCTACACTGTCCATACATCCATAGGGAAAAGACAACTGGAGCTCCATGTTGGGAATTTTCTTGGACTCTATGCTATGTACTTCTTTTCTTGGCTGATTTGAATGTGTATCATTTTCCTGTAATAAATTATACTGTGAATGTAACATTTTTCACATGTTAG
Source organism: Leontopithecus rosalia (assembly GCA_028533165.1). Lineage (NCBI taxonomy): Eukaryota > Metazoa > Chordata > Mammalia > Primates > Cebidae > Leontopithecus > Leontopithecus rosalia. The sequence continues at coordinate 4,116,636 of CM052665.1, forward strand.
AATGTGAAATTCTAGATAGATATGAATCATTCTAGTGAATTATTGCACCTAAGGGTTGGTGGCAGAAGTAAGGGAAGTCCACAGACTTAACTTCATAATCATGCACTAGCTTCAAAAACCAGAATGTTTTAGCCAGAGTAGACTGGAAACGCAAGTCTGTAACATAAAAATCTAACAGTGGTGAGGGAACACTGAGAGCTCTGAGATAAAAGTAGAATCTGCCTAAGTGGGTGGGAGGAATGTCCTGTGCAATATGTCTCACTATAAGACAATCAGTTTTTTAGCAAGAGTCAAAAATGAATTGGTAACTTTTACATCAGAAATACAGAATGTTTTACTTTCTGTCAAATCTATAATGGTGGATGCACGTCTATGATGGTGAATAATCACGGATGCAGGCAGAAATTATGGCAATCTGGATAACACATCTTGATCAGGAATCTGATTTCAGTGTGTCTTGTCAGATAATGGGCCTTTGTCACAGGCATCTATCTGAGCAACTTGGGCGATTTGATAAGTAGCTGCTGTTGGTTTCTACAAACTTTTTTGTTGTCCTCTAGAATGATGTCATTAGTCTGCCAGCCTGTAGTTTTCCCAGTGGCAGAACAAGTAGGCTGCAAGAAACCATAGTCGGTAGAAATATAATTAAAATTTAAGTGACAAGATTTCTTAAGGAATTTACTGGCCAGGGCTCTAAGAATGACCTTGAATTCTCCCCACCGAGCAGAGTAACCATGGCCAGCTTTGATTACGTAGAGCTGGTACTGAGCCTGAATAGCTTCTGCAGCCCTTTGGATATCACTAGACTCAGTTCAATTGAGTGAACTAGAAACATCAGTGAATCAGAACTAGGCTTTTGCAGAATGCTCTGTGAGTAAAAAGTCTGATGAGTCAGTGGCTTTGCTGCAGGATGTGGAGGCAGTTGCCACTTTTTAATATAAGGCTGAGATATCGCTAGAGTCCAGCTACTGCTCTCTTGACTTTGCCATTTCAACTTGATAGACGAGGCTTTTTGGCCACTTCTGACCTCTCCATCTATTGAGTAGAGGTTGACCCACCTCAAAATGGAAATACCAGGCCAAAGAATCATAAAGCTTCTGTGAGTTAGGGCACTGATTTTTGGAAAGTTCTCAGTGGCAAGCTGATAGCTACGTTTTGCAAAAAATATTCCTAGTAGCTGTACCAAAGTGATAATGAGCCCAGAATCATGAGGTGCTCTGCTGTGGAGGCTGCTTTACCCTGCTACAGTCTCTAAAACACAAAATAATCAGTCACAGAGATTCATACTTAAAGAGGACATTCGCGTGGTGGGGCTGCAGAAGTGGAGAGGGTTCCGTAGCTGGATGGACAGGTTCCAGTACAACTCCTTGGTTGAGCCCCACCCAGAGGACGCTGACTTGTAGATTAGCTGATATAAAGAATTAAGTAGAATGCTCAAGTGAGGAAATGCTGTCTCCTTTTGGTCATGGGGAATCCAAAAAGAAAGTTTGACTTCTGGAGGCATTGAGCATTGTAAGTCTACCTAAATAATTTGAATAAAGTATTGGGTGTGAAGTCTCCTACATACTTTTGTCGGGATTTAGCAGCCACTTCTGCTGAAGCGGTGATAACACAGCAATAAGGGTTATTGGGATGGGGCTTCTGACTTTCCAACCATCAGGACATCCTCTATATAGTAAAGGCTTTGGACGTTACTTTAGAGGCACGCATGCTAATTTCTGACCCAACCACACTGGTAGACAATTCCAAAAGAGGCTGTCCCACTAACAACTCTTCACTTGTGACTCTTTCTTGATTGGAAGAAGCTTCTATGGCATTTATAGGATGGAGGAGTACAAACTGAATACATCAACCCTACCACACATTCTGATGTAGAGAGTCAACAACAGTCCATTGAATTGGCCCAAAGGCTCCATCTTCAAAGTCAGATTAGTTTTCTTTCCGCACTGTAAACCGTACCCAAATAGCAGGAGTTGAAATTTGCCATCTCCTGTCTCTGTAGGCCTCTGGAGGGCAGTGACTTGGGTGCTTATATCCAACAGAGCCATAGTCTCTCCTGTCCTTGAAGTTTTCCAGTGTACTTACACAAGTGCATGTGTTTTTGGGTACTTCTTGAGGACGGGAAAACCTCATCCTAATTACTGGTCTCTACAAAGCAACTGAATTTAAGGTAAAGGTGGGGAGACAGATGGAGCATATTGTGGAAGGATAAAATGAACCCACATCGCTAGGCATGACACGTTTACCTTTGGTTGTAAATGGGCTGAAAATGATTCCAGGTGAGCCAATGGCTTCACTAAAAAATACTTCAAGGTTTTAGCCGACTCAATAACTGTATCAGGTGGTGAGATCGTCATTACTGACAGTGTCTATTTCAGTTCTGGGAACTGCTGACTCAGAGCCACAGCCACACTGCCTTTCATCTAGGGCTGTGATGCTTGCTGCACCAATGCCGTGATAACACTCTTACCTCCCCCCGCCTGTGACGCTCTCACCTCCCCCTGCCTAGAGGACAGTAACAGGCAAACACATCACTGTTGTGGTAGCTCAATTCAATCCTACTTCTCAAGAGTCACTTAGCCTCTAGACATTCATAAATGGTTAGGACAGTAGGGGACACTTAGCAGGAATATGACCCTCATATTCACAATGGTGCATCTTTCCCCTCTCCCACCCCCAGCAAAATCTCACAGAGGTGATTTTTGTCACATGTGAAGCACACCGAGCTTAGAGAACCTGTATCTTCTATGATGGGCTGCAAAGAAATCTGACCGACTTTTGCTCTAGAAAAAGGCATTTCTTTTTATGCTGGACAATGTACAAATCCACCTTTTTCTCTCAAATATTCATTATCTCCCAAGGCTGTCTCTATGTAAACATACTTGAAAAAGTAGTTTGGAGCAAAAGGGCAGTAAACACCTCTGTTTCCAAAATACGCAGACATGCCGAAAACTCATGGAGAATCATCTTCTGACAACCACTTCGTAAAATTAATAATCTTTTCTCTTTATATTCTTAACACAAAATTACTTCATTTAATTTTATTCCATAAAAATATAGATTGTAGTAGAACTGTTATGGAGAAGAATGTGAAAACAGTGGGCTTGCTAGACATGAGCATATGAACTGGAGTGATGGATCTCTGGTAACTGAGGTTACAAGTGGTTGGGGCGTACCAGTCTACTAATAAGGCATTATTATATATAATGCAACTGAGCACCTGCAATGTGTTAAACACTGCCTTTGTTTGGGGCATACAAAAGCTAGACAGCAGGTACATAAAGTAATTATAAGGTCCTTTGACAAGAATAGAGTCACGGAAGTATTTCAGATAAGGGACTAAGTCTGGAGAGAGTGGTAAGAATCAGGTAGAGAACATCTGTTTTCACTTTGGTCTTGAAAGTAGAGTGTAAATTTTCCAGGGATAATACAGTCGAGAGGGGTACAAAATTACATGAGTAAAGAAGTGTGAGTAAAGGCAAACATCTACAGGGCACCTCTGGGAACACCTGGTAGCTTCACTGAAACAAAGCACAGATGAGAGAATGTCACAGGAGGTACAAATGGGTAGGTGAGTTTGGTCGGCCCAAGGCAAGCCCCATGCAAAGCATCGTAACTTATGCTAAGAAGTTTGGGCCTTATTTCTAGGCTAAAGGGAAGACTTGAAAGATTCATGTATAAAAGTAGGGCGTAATCAATCTGCATATGATAAAACTTCTTGGCTATTGTAAAATAAATATGTCAGAGGAGATAATATTAAAGTTAGAGAGACAGTTAAAAGGAAAATAAATACTTGTGAAATATACTAGAGGGCAGGGTCAAGGCAGCAGAAAGGAGTGGAATATATTAGAGACTTTAGAGATAGTCTTTTGAAACAGAATGGGAAAGTGTCTGAATAACAAGAGCAGGAAAAAAATCAACAATGACACTCATGTTTTAAAGTTTGTTCCCTGGAAAATGGCCAGTGAATTTCACATGGATCATGATGTCAATTTGATGATAGTAGAAATTTTTCTTTACAAAGCATCTAAGAACAAACTTACTAGATATTGCAAGGTAAAGAATACCCTTAAATTGATGTGACCTTTCACTCTCCCATTCTTTTTTTGTGAACTTGTAAATATTGTAGAAATTGTATAGATTATACAAAACTATCCTCTATACCCAATATCATACATATTTAAAATAATATCCTGCAAACTTTGGACATTTTTTTCTGCATATAACTATCGTGACTTTATTTGCATCAACTGAAACAGGAATAAACCTATTTGCTATAAATTGTAAGATTTTAAAAATATAGATGAAATAATCGGAGAATCACCAAAACACCACAGCTTTGTTTAATAAATTTCAAACCACATATTTAGCAAATAATCATGAAACCTACAGCTTTGTTAAGCAACTTTGAGACCAAATATCTTCATTCCTGTACGCAGAGACTATAAATATTGCCACCGTAGTCTCAATGCAGTAGACAAGAAAGGAAAACTTTATATACAGTAATCAGTGACTTCATGCAGAAATAAAAAATACAAAGAATCCTTGCAAATAATTAAACGTCCTAATTCTGGAGAGTTTTTGATTAATATATTGGAAAGCAAGGCACCTCCAGAGTCTTGGAAGGTGGCACTGTGATAATACCACAGCTGATCTTTCATTGTTCTAGCTGAAGATTAATTATGTCCTTTCCTTCTATAATATCCGTTTAGTGCCTTATAAATTGGATCCAGCTATTAGCACTATTCATGTATTTCCTGTGAAGATGGTCTAAGCTTTGTCCACTTGAGTGTTAGATTTAGTATTACTTTTCATTTCCTTCTTGGCAAATCCGCGTTCCTCTAAATAGCTTTATTATAATATATTTTCCTCACTTCGCACAGCTCCCCAGCCACACTCAAGAGACACAAACACGGTGCACACACTCATACATTAATACAAAAGATCTTTTCTTGGTTGCTTCATAATACATTTGTTATATTTGTCAAGGTTGGAAAAAGTATCACAAAATGTGAGAAAGATGATACTAACTTTGGCCATTTGTGTTGGCTCATGTGATTTCTCACTAACGTGTTAATAAGGAGAGACAAATAAACTAGGCTTCAGTAGCTGCCAATCTTCCAAACTTAGGCAGGTCTAGGGCACCCAATTAGGCCAGGCATAATGTTTTACAAGGTACAATATTCTTGTTCCACTTCCATGTTGAAAGGTCATAGAATTAGGCTGGTATAATAGGGCAGTAAGCAATCTAGTCAACCAAGTGCCTCTTATATTTCTAAGTCATTTTCCCTAATTGGTGTCCATTCCATAAGGAGACTGGGAATGTGGGGGTGGCAAGAATGAGTCAGGGTCCTAGGCCCATGGTCAGATAAATGCAGCAGTCACTGATATGATTCTGGATTCAGATGCACTGCCCAAAGTACAGGCAAGAAAGTGATCAGGGCAAAGGAAGATGTTGGATTATTTAGCAGTGTCTTTATGGCCTCTATTAAAATGAACATTTGTCCAATCTTTACATGGCAGAACTGTTTTCTGTGCTTAAAATATAACAGAAGAGCTGGGATCGGTGGTTCATGCCTGTAATCTTAGCACTTAGGGAGGCTGAGGTGGGCAGATCACGAGGTCAGGAGTTTTAGACCAGCCTGACCAACATGGCGAAATCCTGTCTCTTTCAAAAATACAAAAATTAGCCAGGTATGGTGGTGAGCAGCTGTAATCCCAGCTAGTCTGGAGGCTGAGGCAGGATAATTGGTTGAATCCAGGAGGTGGAGATTGCAGTGAGTCGGGATCTTGCCACTGCACTCTAGCCTGGGCAACAGAGTGAGACTCTGTCTCAAAAAATACGTATATTTTTTGAGTAGAAACAATAGTGTAAGAGATCACAAAAGAAAAACATAAAGAGAATTGACTATAAGTAGCTAAATCTGTTTTAGGCTTCTTTTTGAGTTCACCAAGCTTCTTAGGAATAATGAACTGTGCAGTGGTGTTTTTTTTTTCTTCGTTTTGTTTTTTTCTTTTGAGATGAAGTCTTGCTATGTTGTCTAGGCTGGAGTGCACTGGGATGATCTCAGCGCACTGCAAACTCCACCCCCGGGTTCAAGTGATTCTCCTGCCTCATCCTCCTGAGTAGCTGGGATTACAGGCGAGTGCCACCATGCCAGCTAATTTTTGCATTTTTAGTGGAGACGGGGGTTTCCTCCTGTTGGCCAGGCTGGTCTCGAACTCCTGACCTCATGTTCCGCCTGCCTCGGCCTCCCAAAGTGCTGGGATTACAGGCGAGTGCCACCATGCCAGCTAATTTTTCATTTTTAGTGGCGACAGGGTTTCATTATGTTGGTCAGGCTGGTCTCGAACTCCTGACCTCATGTTCTGCCTGCCTCGGCCTCCCAAAGTGCTGGGATTACAGGCATGAGCCACCGCACTTGGCTGCAGTGGTGTGTTAATGCAGGTGCACCTGGGAGTTAGCCTAAGTGGGTTTAGGTATCACCTCTAATATTACTAGTTGTGTAACTTGGGTAAATCGCTTAAATTCTCTGCTCTTTATTATTTCATCTACGAAATGAGTTAGAGAATAACTTACTTTATAAGGAGTCACATGAGCTAAAGAATAATATACTGTTTAGAATAGCACCCTCTCAACCCATGGTGAACATTTAATAAATATTAGCTCTTTTTATTTAATGTTAATAGTGTCACTGTAAAATGAAATTGTATAGTCACTAATTCAACATGTAGAGTCTTAGGTTGCCATTATTGAGAGTACCATCAAGATCAATGAAATGGAAAATACTCTTTAAATTGCTAATTAAAAAAAAAATCTAACCACCAGAGCCTGTGAATAACTTGCTAATTGCTTCTTCCAGTGTTGCAAGCCACAAAACTTTCTGTTTAAAAATAAAAAATAAGAAAATAAGTGTATAAATTCCCAAATATTTGTCCATATCCTGCTTGTCTTAAAGATCGTAAGCTCCAGTTCTTCTTCCATATGAAACCGGTAGGCTGATTGACCTAAAGATTCCTGCTGACCATATAGCTTGCATGTTCCTCATTGAAACAGTCTGTCAAGTTGATTTTCTTTCTCCCCGTATACTTGTTACTCATTTGTAGAGAAATACATACTTCCAAAATTATTTCCCACTCTGGTTATAGGTTTCTGTTCTCTCTTTAAGTACTTTCTCTTATTTGGCAGCAAGAAATATTGAGGTCCTATAGGGCAGGGGTATTGTCTATTTTTATAGTGTTATTCTCTTGTGAGGCTGTTATTCAATTTAAAGAATAAATTGCATTCTGTGTGAAATGCCTCAAGGCAAGGTTGACCAGATGACCTAGGTTTGTAGTCTTCCATTTTTTAAAAATATACTTATGGTTACTGTCCTTTTGGAATGGAAATATGTTCCATGCTTCTAGTCTGCAGTGGCTCATCTTAACATTTTCAGTTCCAGACCACAGACATAGAAAGATAGAGAAAACTCATACTCACAAATTCTAATATTTTCTCCTGTTGCTAAGGCTTTTAGAAAAATTTTAGAGGCAAAGCTGAAAGCTGATTTGATTGTGCTGACATTTTTATTATGACATTTACTTTTTAGAATAATTTATATTCTTACAGGAAAGAGTGAGAGTTCTAACAACCATTTTTTTCAAGAACTAAGAAGTGAGATGATTTGAAAACCTGATATGTGAGTTTAGAAGATTTTTAAATTAAATACAAATATCTTCATTGCCTGGCCCAGAAGAAAATACGGCAGTGAGGGTGACTTTCAAAGTTTTAAGACAATTCTAGCTCTTTATATAGATGATTCATACATGATTTGAAAATGGTAGAGACAGTTTTCCCTCCTGGGTAGTCACTGCAAAATCTTCTGCAATGATTTTTTGCATCTTGCCCCTTACTGAAATGTTACTGATAACCCAGTGAGACTCATGGCGTCAACTAAAAACTGGCCAAAGGCTGAGAATACAACCAGGTTTACATTTTTGGCAACCTGGTGAGTCATTACATCTGCCTTCATTTTTATAGAATACAAAATTTTATTTATGCAGTGTAAAATATATTTGGAGTAAAGCAGTTTCAGGAAGGTCGTGAACTTACAAAATTTCCAGTTAATACACAGCATATCTGACTCTTTCTTTTTAAAATCTGTATTAAACTGCTTATATCGCCGTTTGAGAATTGCGCATTGAAGGAACATGTTTCAGGATACTATTTACATTTAAATAAGGTTTGAAGTACTTGAAATGAAAGTAGAGTTTTTCAAATAAGAATGCATACTACTGTGAAAATGAGGATTTTGCTAGTTTGTAAAATTTAGAAAATAGTTACTTTAAACTATTTACTCTAAAAGGGACAATTTCACATGCTCATACAATCATGGGGGTAAAGAATCCCACCATTTCAGTTAGTTAATCAAATTACTTTGAATAAATGAGGCAATGTTTTGCTTGAGAATGGAAACAGTCTGATACCAGAGTCTGAAAGACTTGACTTCTTACTATAACAGGCATCATTTCAAGCTTTAACAAATCATTTTAATGACAATGTAATTAACTTTCAACGTAAGAAAATTTGAAGATAGTGCTAAAATTTTAATTTTATTTTAAAGAATAGACTTACAGTGATTGCTGGGTATAAGAATATTTCCTTAATTGATGCAAAGTAGGGAATTAAACTGATTGTCTAGATTCTATTTTTAAAAACTATATAAACATTGAACCTTTAAATGATTAGTTTTATGAACTTTTTGTTACCAATTCATATAGAAAATCTAATAACTACTTCATTCCAAGTGAAGTGGGAATTGAATAAATGGACATTAATAGCTATAAATGTATAAAATTTTCACCAGGGAAGATTCATTTAGCCTTTATCAGAGAGAAATATATCTCAATTAGTCAAAACATTGAAGTGGGTAGAGAAGTCACAAGACAAAGAGAGTAAAATGCCTGGGAAAGAAAATTATAAACTTTGTCACAAAATTATTAACTTCCTGGTCTTCAGTTTCAGCAATGAGGGAGTATCACATTACTTTGTTTTTAGGAGAGGCCAGTAATATAAAACACTGACCCAGATTCTCATTCTATAAAACTCTGTGGGAGAATTATGCTCCGCTGGTAAATTTCAGTCTGTAGAAACATAACCACAGTTATTAGATGCTTTTCTCTGAGCTAAATTAATTCCCTGGTTGTTTAAAGAGAAAAAAAGGTTCTTTGAAACTATTCAGTGGAAAAATAGACTAAAGAGAAATCTCCATATAGTGATAACTTTTACTTCCTTCACATCATTGTTGATACAATCTTTTCCTTTCTCAGAATAGTTTCTACTGTGCTCATTTTCATCCTGAAAATGAAATTCCCATGCGCTGGCAAAGACCAATAATTTAGCTCAGGAAGATTGTAAAGTTAGATTCAGTAAGGCGCCTCTCTCCTCTACCACAGTTTTAGATACATAGAAGCTAAACCACCACCATCTATGCTCTTTTTGAGAAACAAATATATCAGCCTATTGGATTTCAGTTTGTTGAAATTAGAAACTCCAAACTTAATTTTCAAAGCCCTGTGTTTTTAATTACTCAATAACTTTGGAAATTTCTTCTTTCACACTTTTATTTAAATGTTATAAATTCTGTCTGAGCAGTGATTTTGTCAATTTGAGAAAGTGAAAAGAATACAGTGGTGGTAATTGGAAGATTTAGTTCTAATCCTAGTTTTGCCACTAGCTGACTTTTCAACATTTTTCAGTGCACTTAAGTTCTTTAGGCTTAATTATCTTCCTTAGTAGAATAAGCAGGTTGGATAAAATGATTTTTTTCTTTTTGGTTTCCACCTCCTGAGCTTGTATCTTCTGTGATTCTCTCCAATATGAAGGCATTTTTTTTGAGAGACTTTGAAGTTCCTAAGCAGAGCTCTTTATTATTTTTTCTTATATTTATTGTAATTTATTACTATTTATTACATAGTTTATTCTTCTCTCAGCTCCTGATTTTGTGTACTTTGTGATATACACACAAAGTTCATGTTTCTTATATTTAAATAACAGAGGCAGAAATCTGATTATGTTAATATACTTAACAAATACCTATTGATGCCTATCAGACTTCAGACAGTCTATTAATAGGCTTAGGTTACATCACTAAATACAACAAGCAAAGTTCACTGCTTATATTTTACTGAGGAGAGAGATAGACAAAAAAAAAAAAACCAACAAACAAAACCAACATACCAATAAACCAAAAAATATCATATATGAAACAAAAGCTCATAATTCTAAGTTAGAAATTCAGGAATGCTATGAGAAAATGAAAGAAAAAGTAGAGGAATCATTGCAGTGTGTCTTATGTATTAGAGTAGACAAGGGTTCATCAAGAAAGAAAAGTCAGAAAAAAATGGAAGGAAATGAGAGTCAACAAAGTCAATGTCTAGGGAAGAACATTTCCAGCAGTTGTTACAGCCAAGTTAAGATTCTAAGACAGGGACGGGTGTGTTGTACGTTAGTATAATTGGGGCTAGGTGAGCAAAAAAAAAAAAAGTAGTAAAAACATGGTATAAAGTGTGAATGATTGATTTCACTGAAGGCTATAGTAACTTAAGCTTTCTTTCTGCATAGCCTTTATAGTACTGACTACCAAAATATTGACTCTGGGTTGTGCTGTGCGACTTGCTTTGGACAATGGTATCACAGCAAAGATTCAAAGGGTGTAAAAGTCACTTTCTCTTGGAACCCTGACTCTGCCATGAAACAAGCCCTCTCCAGGCTGTGGGACAAGAGCTGAGTCATTCAGCTGAGGCCTTCCTGGACCAGACAGCTCTGACCGACCTACCAGCTGACAGCAGATGCTGCACGGCTGACCACTGGATTCATAAGAACTAATAAAGTGTGGTTTAAAAACAGTTTTGAGGTGGTTTGTTTTGCAGCAGTAACTAATAAGAAATTGTGTCAGTGACGTAGTGCAAATGGGGGTAAATCTTATGGGACCCTACCGGGCATTGTAAACATTTTGGCTTTGACTCTGGATAAAATGAGAAGCCACTGACAGGGTTTCAAGTAGCATATGAGATTGTCTTTTATTTTAAAACGCTTACTCTAGTTGCTGCATGTATGGTTCTTCATTCCAGTTCTTTCTTCCCTGGCCCTTCCTTACTCAGAACTTCAGATGGCTGAACGGGGATTGGTCCTTAATGTAGCGCATTCGCCCAATTCAAAAAGAGAAACATTTCTGCTAATTTAACTTGGTTTTAGCTGGACCTTCTTGTGGAGAGAGAATTTTGTTACAGCTTTTCATTTTTCTTCCAGGGAGTTATTTAGATTATCTTCTGCTTGAGGATGACTTCTTTATGTCAAACATGACCTTCTTATCTAATTTTCATGTTTAAGAGAGCCATCAGCTTTCTATGGCAGTTACAGTCTCATGCATATTATGAGATATGAGCCTGGGAGGTAGAACCTATGACAAACTTCTAATATTGTGGAATCCAGAATCCCTGGGAATAAGGCAATTTGATGAAATGACTTCTAATATTTTAAAATTGTATGTACTTCTAATAATCTAAAAAACAATCTTCCCATGGCATTTAATATTTCACACAACGTTTAATATGTCACACAAAGGGATATTACTTGGACACTTTTAGCAACAAATATCCACGGCACTTGTTCTGGAGCTCCTGATCTTTCTTTTCACTCCCACAATACAAACACCTGATAACTTTTTGTGTTTGAAAAGAGTTATTTAAGAAATATTTTTAGCATGGGGTTAATCTTTTCTAAGTATAAATAAAATTGCACCTCATGTTAATTCCCTAAGTTATAGAAATAATTAATAATTATATAATTATGTATAATCAAGATATACTTATATATAAATTCTATATTCATAATTTAATATCTTAATAGTTTCCCTCTGTTTTATTCTCCTGCTCTCTTGTTCTTGTGTACTAGCCATTGGGTTATCATTTACCTAAGAAATATAAAATTCTGAGAACCTTAACTCTTAGAAAATTCATGTAACAAATTGAGATAGCACTTAAGTGAGTATCAGAGAACCTGAACTCCAGTCCTGGTTCAATCGTGTCATAGAATACCTTGAACAAGTTGTTAATTTCTTCCTCCTTTATAGACATTTCAAACAGTTGTTGACTTTTTGTAAGTATTAGTTAATAAAATGAAAATTTGCCTTTGCAAAAGAAACCTTTTGCATTTTATTAACTCATATTTACAGCCACCATTTAAAGAAAATATTAACATTATTTGCATCTAAGCTATATTTCTAGATATAAGAAAATCCTGATTATAAGATAATTAGGCATTTCCTCAAAAAGAAAAGAAAAAGTTTGTCTGACTAATATTAAAAAATAAACTATTAGGTTGTTGACGAAATAGTTGAGTGTCTAGTGTAGGTTGTTTGTGTGTTAAAAGAATTTATTAAAGAAGCTAATCAAATCAAAATTTAATTTTCTCACACTGAATAAGACCAGAAATTGACAGTTGAGAACAGGTACACTCTGACCTCAGAGGCCCACACTCCTATTTTTCTTCTCTGTCATATTTGTGAGACATTCATTCTCAATGTTATCATTTTTTTTTTCAAAAGATAGTTCCTCCTTTTTTCTCCCACCCTCCACATGTGTAGCTTCTGCACTTCTGGCATGAAGAAGAGGAAAACAAAATGACAAAATTCTGTGCCAAGAGATTCTGAAGAGTTTTAAAGATTTTTCCTGGAATTTGTACTCAGAAATTCCCAATGAAATCTCATTGGCCACAAATAGAAGAGAGGCTGAGATACATAATTGTTTTAGTTGGGCTTATGTCTGTTCTTTACAAAATATAGGCTCTTTTGGTAAGAAGAAAAAAATACAAGAAAAATAAACATTGGATAGTACAATGATTAACATTATGTGTCTACTTGGCTAAGCCATGGTGCCCAGTTTTGTTGTCAAACACAAGTCTGTATGTTGCTGTGAAGGTATTTATTAGAAGTGATTGACATGTAAATCAGTAAAATCTGACTAACTTAGATTACCCTCCATTATGTGGTTGGCCTCATCCAATCAGTTGAAGACCTTATGAGAAAGTGTTCCCTAAAGAGGAAGAAATTCTGCCCCTGAACCTCCTTGGGACTCAAGGCTGCACCATCAGCTCTTCCCTGGGTCTCCATCCTGCTGGTCTGCTCACAGATTTCGTAGACAACTTATTGATGGTCTCTGGAGAACCCTGACTGATACAAATTTCAGTGCTGAGATTGATTTCATAAAAACTAAATCTTAAAAATGAGTCTTTTGAATTGGTTATTGCATTTCTAGAATCAGTTCTCTCAATTAATTATATTTAAAGGCACTATTCCTAGCAGGAAAGAGAACACTGATAGCCATGGCATGATGTGTTAATAGAAATATGCAAAATATCATCATTAGATAGTCCTGTTCAAGTACTAACAACAGGCAACTTTTTGGGTGACTATGTATTTCATACCTTAGAAGATTTTTGTCAAACTAACAAGTAAGATGAAATTGGCTGGTTGTTCCTAATTGTGCTGGAAAAAGTGGATACACGAAGTATGAGCTCAAAGGGTTGAATTTCCAGCTAAAGCACTGCATAAATTACCTGAAAGGCAATATTATCTGCCTTGAAAGAAAACCTTATCTTCTGTACTCCCAAAGGAGAAAGTGCTGAAAACCAGACCCTGATTCTCATTCTGTTAGTGACTGAATTGTAACACAAATTTAATTACCAACCTCATAAAGTTTCTACTGGTAAAGTGAGGGCATTGATTGGGAAGGCATAAGACCCTAGAAAGTGAAATGTGGTCATACTGATGAGGATGAGGACATTCAACTTCTCAATTCTACTGGGTCTTCTTTTTTATTGCATTTTAGGTTTGGGGGTACATGTGAAGAACATGCAAGATTGTTGCATAGGTACATACATGGCAGAGTGATTTGCTGCCTTCCTCCCCATCACCTATATCTGGCATTTCTCCCCATGCTATCTCTCCCCAACTCCCCGACCCCTACTCTCCCTCCCCTATTTCCCGCTGACAGACCCCAGTGTGTGATGCTCCCCTCCCTGTGTCCATGTGTTCTCATTGTTCATCACCCGCCTATGAGTGAGAACATGTGGTGTTTGATTTTCTGTTCTTGTGTCAGTTTGCTGAGAATGATGGTTTCCAGGTTCATCCATGTCCCTACAAAGGACACGAACTCATCATTTTTTTATGGCTGCATAGTATTCCATGGTGTATATGTGCCACATTTTCCTTGTCCAGTCTATCATCGATGGGCATTTGGGTTGGTTCCAGGTCTTTGCTATTGTAAACAGTGCTGCAATGAACATTCATGTGCATGTGTCCTTATATGATTTATAATCCTTTGGATATATACCCAGTAATGGGATTGCTAGGTCAAATGGAATTTCTATTTCTCGGTCCTTGAGGAATCACCACACTGTCTTCCACAACGGTTGAACTAATTTACACTCCCACCCACAGTGTAAAAGTGTTCCTTTTTCTCCGCATCCTCTCCAGCATCTGTTGTCTCCAGATTTTTTAATGATCACCATTCTAACTGATGTGAGCTGCTGGCTCTTCTTTACCAGTAGAAGTAGCGATTTCCCTCCCCAGCAACAGAGGAAAATAACACTAATTTGCCTCAATGAACTGTAACGGCCTTCTACGAGGGAGTGGCCTTAGAAGATACTGCTGATTTACCTCCAGGCACAGTTCCAGAATCCTGCTTTGGTTCGCATCTATAGCTAGACTCAAGTCCCAGCAGGCCCTGCAAGATGAAATATTTCTATGGTCTGAATGGTTGCATTTCCTCAAAATTAAATAGGCAAAATTAATCACCAATGTGCTGGTGGTAGAAGGTGGGCCCTTTGGGTGGTGGTTAGGTCACGAGGTTGGTGGCATTATGAATGAGACTAGTGCTCTCATTCATAGGCTCCAGACCTGCCATTCCCGTCTACCATGTGAGGATACAGTGAGAAGGCGCTGTTCTAAGAAGCCACAAGTAGGCCCTGACCAGATACTGAATCTGTGGGTGCCCGTATCCTGGACTTCACAGTCTCCAGAACTGTGGAAACAATTTTCAACTATTTACAAGGTACCTAATCTAAACTATTTTCTTCCAACAACCGAAATGGACTAAGGCAGATATAAACTGTGATCATGAGGAGGTATGCTGCACTCCAAACAAAATCATGTAATTTAAAATTTTATCCAGACATAAATATGGACAATAGGTGTGGTAATGAATGTTAAGAGTGTGGGATATTGGTGGAAAATACATAAAGTTGAAACAAGCCAAATTTATCAATTTAAGCAAACTAAGCAAGATTGTTGATTTAATGTTGCATCTCAGGGGGTTAGAAAAGCCTCTAATTGTTAAGTTGGTTAGCTGAAACATGAACAAAAGGTGACCTACACTAATTATTTGACATGCCAGAACTGCCTTCACATAGAGTTGAAAAAGGGATCCAAAGACTTGGGAAATAGAAATAGAAGAGTGAATTTATCATGCAAGACCTCCTCACTCACCACAGGGAGAGTCCAGAGGACATACTTATTGCCACAAACATGAGAAATAAATTTGTGAGGGGAACTTCTGCCTCACCGAAGAGCCCCGTGATCACTCTTCTTTGCAGGTCAGAAATTATTGTGTGAACTGCAACACTAAATTGGTAGTCCCAGCTACTTGGGAAGCTGAGGCAGGAGAACTGCTTGAATCCAGGAGGCGGAGATTGCAGTGAGCCGGGATTACACCACCGCACTCCAGCCCGGTGACAGAAGAAGACTCTGTCTCAAAACAAAACAAAACAAAACGAAAAAGGTGGATGTGGTTATTATAATGGACAGTAGAGTCAAAGCAGTAATTAAAATAGTCTGACTCACAGAGATCTATGACATTGACTAGTTGATCACTTTCCAAGAAGTGAAATAAACTGGAAGTCAACTAAATTCCTGCTTGGTGTGTATAAGCACTACAGTCAAATGAACAAAAGTTTAACTCGAATCATAAAAATAGACAGCCATGGCCGCTCAATCAGTTCTCTGACTTTAGTCAGTTTATAAAGCCCGAATTCTTTAAGTGAAGGGAGGTGATATAACTTTGAATACACCCAGCTACACTGCCAATAATTCTTCCAGCCCTCCCCAAAAGGGACATTTGCCTTTTATCACATGGGGTGACTGTGTATCAGGGAAAAGAGAATAATCAGGATTTTCAGAGATTACTGGACACTGGCTCTGAACTGACACAATTTCTAGGAGACACCAAATGCCATGGTGATCCACCAATCAGAGTAGGGGGGTTTATGAAGGTTGTGTTTTGGCTCATGTCCATTTCACAGTGGGGTTCAGTGAGTCTTTAAAACTATCCTGCAGCTATTTCCCTAGTTTCAGAATGCATAATTGAAGTAGATATAACCAACAACTGGCAAAATCCACCCATCACTTTTTTGACCTATAAGGTGTTGACTTTTATGGCGGGAAAGGCCAACGGAAAGCCACTAGAACTCCCTCTTCCTAAGAAAATAGAAAAATCACAGAGATTACTGCCACCGTTAGAGACTTGAAAAGTTCAGGAGTGGTGACTGTCACTGTATCCCCAGAAAACTTGCCTAAACAGGAAATTGATAGATCTTGGAGAACGAAGGTGGATTGCTCCAAGCTTAACATGACAGTGACTCTAGTTACAGCTACTGTACCAGACACAGTTAGATTGCTTGAGGAAATGAACACATCCTCTGGTACCTGATATGTAGCTATTGATTTGGCAACTAATTTTTTTCTCCATTTCTATTAATGAAAACCACCAGAAGCAGTTTGCTTTCAGTTGGCAAGGCCAGTATTACACCTTCACTGTCCTACTTCAGAGTATAATCATTTCCCATCCCTCGCTTGTTAATTTAGTTTTCAGGGTCCTTGACTGCTTTTCTCTCCACAAGACATCACACTGGTCCATTACAGTGATGACAGTATATTGATTAGAACTAGTAAGTAAGGAGTAGTAACGCCTCGAAACTTACTAAGTAAGATATTTGCATGTCAGAGGATGAAAAATGAATCCAACAAAAAGTTAGGGGAATTCTGCCTCAGTGAAATTTCTAGAGATCCAGTGGTATGAGACATGTAAAGATATCCTTTCTGAGATGAAGAATAAATTGTGGCAACAGGCCCCTCCTACAACTAGGAAAGAGTCACGATGCCTCTTTGGATTTTAGAGGCAATGTCTTCCTCATCTGAGTGTGCTTCTCTAGTTGACTTACCAAGTTATCAGAGAGCTGTTGAATGGGGCCCAGAACAGAAGTCTCTGTAAAGGTCCAGAGTGTTATGCCAGCTGTTCTGCCACTTGGACCATATTATCCAGCATGTTCCTGGTGCATGAAGTGTCAGTGGCAGGTAAAAATTTTGCTTGAAGCTTTAATCAGGCCCCTGTAAGTGAATTACAATGCAAAAGCTTCAGATTTTAAAACAAAATCCTGCTATCCTCTGTGAATAACTACTCTCTTTTTGAGAAAAAGTTTTGGTTTGCTACTGGGCCTTAGTAGAGACTGATTACTTAAACATGGGACATCAAGTTACTATATAATTTAAGCTGTCCTTCACAGTCTGGGCCCACCAAGCCTTACGGATGTGCACAGCAGCACTCCATCATCAAATGCAAGAAATGTATGAGATTGAGACCTCAAGCAGGTCTCAAAAGCATAAGTTATGTAAAGAAATGGACCAAATGCTCATGGTCCTCACTTTTGCTATACTGACCTCTGTTTCCCAGCCTCTACCTATGGCCTCATGGGGAGTTTCCTGTGATCAGTTGACACAGGAAGAGAACACTGCGGCCTGGTTTACACACGGTTCTGGATGATATTCAGCACCACCCGAAAGGAGATAGATGAAGCACTGAAGTCCCTTTCTGGAACATCCATGAAGGTTAATAAAGAAGAGAAGAATTCCAGTGAGCAGAAATTTAAGCAGTGTGCCTGGTTATTCATTTAGCTTGGGAAGAGAAATGGCCAAATATGTGTTTGAGCATGAATTCAATGATTCAGATGGATGGTTAGAAACTTGGAAGTAACATAATCAGAAAGTTGATGACAAGGAGGTCTGGGGAAAGGATACGTGGATATACCTCTCTGAATGGGAGAAAAACATAAAAATATTTGTGTCCCATGTGAATGCTCACTAAATTATGACCTCAGCAAAGGAGGATTTTAATAATTAAGTGCAATTAAGGATGGTTTAAGGATATGTATACAGTTACCAAGTTGACAAGAGTTAGACTCTGATGGTTAATTTTATGTGTTAACTTAGGCTACGGTGCCCAGTAGTTTGGTCAAGTGCAAGTCTGGATGTTGCTATGAAGGTATCTTTAAAACGTGGTGAATATTTAAATCAGTAGACTTTGAGTAATTCAGATTACCCTCCATAATAAGTGATTGGCTTCATCCATCAGTTGGAGACCTTAAGAATAAAGACAAAGTCCTTCAAAGAGGAAGAAGTTCTGCCTCTGGACTGCCTTAGGACTCATGACTGCAATGTCAGCTCTTCCTGGGTCTCCATGCCACTGGCCTGCCCTGCAGATTTTAGACTTGATGGTGAGTTCAAATCTCAGGTGAGCCAATTCCTTAAGGTAAATCTACACACACATCTTATTGGTTTCATTTCTCTGGAGAGTTCTAAAGAATACAACATCTACCACAATAAAGAATTTAAAATTTTACTCTAGTTACTTCAGCAGTGTTTGAATTTTACATTTTGCCATTATGATTTTAAATTTTACATTATATATTTTTCAAGAATAATGCACTTAAAATTAAAGATAATATCACTTCTACAGAAGAAGAAATTAAGTTGCTTAAGTGGCTAAGTGAATTATTTTTCAAAATGATATAAACATGAAATGTCAAGTTCAGGATTGACACTAATGTTCTGGAGCTACGAATATCACAGTGACTTTTCCAGGGGCAGTATTCACTTACACTATTAGGTGTGTCTGATAGTGTAGTCACAAGATTACTGCTTTTCTTTAAAGTGGGCATAATAATTGTGTCCAAAGAAAAGGATAATTTGACAAATGACTGAGATGAGTATACCAAAGATTTTCGATAGTGTCTGAATGTACCCTATATTTAATAAATGATATTAATACTTTCTATTCAAATGTAACTATTGTGTTTTTGATTATATCCATAATTTTTATTAAAAAAGAATTTTTATTTTACCAAAAGATACCAAATTTATGATGGAATACATGTTTTTGCTATTTAAATGTGGTCTTTTAAGTGATTGGTATTAATTGATAAATCTTTCAGAGTAAAAGCTAGAAGGGCTATTATAAAATCTGAATAAGTAATATTTGCTGACATGGCAAGATTTTGTCTGGACACCTTGGGTTTAGGATGGGCCATAGGGAGAGAGTCAGTGAAGGTTTTGTGCTAAACATAAATTCATGCTTCAAAATAGAATGCCTTTAGTTTTTTCTTTTAATGCAGCAGTATTAATATTTAGAAAGCGCTTAGGAAGTATTTTCACCAGTAACTTCCCCCAAAGACCCCTTTGGAAAATGATTGGCATTTGCAGACATCCTTTACTGTGTCAAAGTTTTGTTATGACCCTTTTAGTTTCAGAATTAGAAAAAAAATTCAAAGTCTGTATTTGTGTACTATTCCCAAAAGTAATAATGAGAGGATTAAATGCAGCCAGTTTTCTGGAGTCAGTCACAGTCATAAATATGCTATTGAACATATGTTGGAACAGCTTCTAAGGTTTCAGAGAATGAAGAATGAGCTAGGCATTGTTTTTACTCCAAAATCTCTTCCATTCAAGAGCAAAAAGCATTTGGAGGATGTTAAAAATTGTAGATTCAGATTCAGTAGCCACCAGTATCATTGAAATTTGGCTGCTGAAATCCAATTTGAATGTTGTCACATATAGGGAATGAAATCCAATTTGAATATTGTCACATATATGGAACGATGATACCTTTTATCAAAATCAGAGCTTCAGAATACATTAGAGTAATGCTAGAAACAATTTTATGATTTCTGATAGTTCTTTCCTTTAGAAGTTTTGCTGGTTGGTGGCTTGATCATCACTTTGCAGAACAAAATAGGTCTGCTTTCACATAGCTAACTTCTGAAAGTACATAACCATATTTACTGGAAGTATTGAACCTATCAGCAGCATTTATATTGTTGTTCTCTCTCTCTTCCTTATAGATATTTAAAAATTTTATTTCCAGAACTTGGCACTCGATGACTTTCTTCCTAACTTACTGATTGGTCATTCTCAGTTGCCTTTGCTGGTTCCCTCTTCTTTGTCTGACCCATTAAAACATTGGCATGGTTCTAAGTTCTGATTTTAGATTGTGTGTGTATGTGTGTGTGTGTGTGTGTGTGTGTGTGTGTGTGTGTGTTACAGACCCGTGGTCATCTCCTCCAGTCTCATAACTTTAAATACTATTTAAATGCTGATGACTTCCCAATTTTTAAAGCCCTTGGTCAGATTGTGCTCTCAAACCACAAGCTCATATATTGAATTGTCTACTTAACGTCTCTATTTGACTGTGTAATAGACATCCACAATACAGCAGGTTTAAAACTTTGTAAAATTTCAAATATTCTGTCCTTATACTGCTCCTTTACTTCCTTCCTGCTCCCGGAAAATCCGCTTTACTTCCATTATTGCAGTCGTCCTTTGGAGCAGTTATTATCTTTTTGTTTCTCTTATTTTATATCCCTTCTGTCAGGAAAGGATGATGACTCTATCTTTAAAACATAGCCACCGCTGTTATTTCTGTTTCAGTCACCGCGATCTCTTTCCTGAATACTGAGTTATCCTTCTGAAATATGTCTGACATGGCCTCTCACAGTCTGCCTTTTGCCCCTCCCTTACCTGGCTCTTCCTGCCATTTTGCACGAGCTCAGGCGGCTTTAGCACATTGGCCTCTTTGATGTGTGAACATTACCAGATAGGTTCTGATTTTAAGGTTTCTGCTCTATCTATTCTGGAATGTTCATGTTCCGGTTATCAATTTGGCTAAACTCATCTCCTTGTTTAAATCTCACCGTGTCAAGGAGGCTTGCCCTCACCATAATTAGCATTAAGTCCTGCCTGCCCCTTCTAGCCCTTCTTGCTGCCTCCCACTCCTAATGTGGGCCTTCTGGTCTTGTTTACCCTGGTTATTTTCAATTTTTCCATAGAATCATTCACTTTTAATGAGTTTCCCCAACTAGAATATAAGCTTCTTAGTTATCTGTGATTTTGTTCACTAAGGTATCTAGCACCCAGAATAGTGGCACTTAGTAGATATTCGAACCAATTTTCATATGAAAGAATAAACAAATTAATATAAGAAGACCAGAAAATCTGCATATTCTGGCCAAAATCTTACCTGAAAGCAACAAAAAGCAAGTAGTCAGAGTTGGTTTAAAGAATACAGTACAGACTATGAGTTACTGAAAAGAAAGAAAGAAAGAAATGAATAAAACAGTAATTTGAAAGAAAAACGTTCTGTTTTCTTTGCAAATCAACCAAGTCATTTATTATTGCTTATACATTTATTAATTTTTTTGTGTGCAAAGGTGTTCCAATTTTTCAGATTATTTATCATGGAGAAAAAATGATGTGCTTTTGTATTAAAGGGACAGAGAAACAATAGCTAGCGTAGGAAAACAACAGGACCACGTAGAACTAATGCATACATTGCTGTGAGCTGAGGAGTGACCGAAACTCCAACGCTAAGAGGACTTCAAAGATAACAACTTCAAAGCACCTGAGTTTTCAAACTGGATATAATGTCTGGTGTGATCTGGCAGATTTTGAAAGGATAACATTCTGCCTGAGTTATGATAAGACTTCATAAAGATTTATGTGTTTCTTGAAGCTTATGATTTGTATGTTTCCTTCATCTTTCCTTTCATTTGTTGTTATAAATCCCAGCTGCTATTGTATGCATTTTTAAAGGATTGTGTGTTATATATTTTCCTGCTAGAGACTGTTCAGATGCCTTCAATCCATGAAATGTGTTCAGATCTAGAAAAATTATATAACAGGAAGAGATTCTTTAGAAAATAGAAAAATATTAAATTATAGCATGTATTGTTAGTATCATTGAGCATGAGGAAACAATAGCTCATGTCAAAAATAGCTGTAAGACTGAATTTTATTATTAGTATAATATGTTTATCTGACTGAAATGGACCTGGGAATTAAAAAGAAATGACGGAATTGGACCAACATCCAGCAGTAACTGTCGTAAAATCAGAGAGGGGAAAATCCCAAACAAGTGAACACTGACAAAAATAAAATTAAATAATAAGACTGCTAAATTTTGTTGAGAATTTGATGTAACCTATATGTCATGAGTAATGTCATCAAATATATTGTTCAGGTTAAATTAAGGCTAATTGCTTAACTAAATTTCTTTGAAGATGAAATATTTTTGGCTCATGTTAACATATCTACTTCTGATGAAAATAAATTGTTTAATTAATTCTTCTTCTTCTTCTTTTTTTTTTTTTTGAGACGGAGTCTTGCTCTGTCACCAGGCTGGAGCACAGTGGTGCAGTCTCGGCTCACTGCAATCTCCACCTCCCAGGTTCAAGAGCTTCTTCTGCCTCAGCCTCCCGAGTAGCTGGGACTACAGGCACACGCCACCACGCCCAGCTAATTTTTTTGTATTTTTAGTAGCGACGGGGTTTCACCGTGTTGGCCAGGATGTTTTTGATCTCTTGACCTCATGATCTGCCCGCCTCAGCCTCCCAGAGTGCTGGGATTTCAGGAGTGAGCCACCGCGCCCGGCCAATTTATTCTTGTTACTTATAATGAAAGCTGGTACTTGTTTTTGAGCCAGTATGAAGCATTATAAAGCAATCTTAAGCATTTAGCAAAATTGTTAATTTTTGATAGGTACTTGGAGTGACAACATGAATGTAGAGAGCTGGAGAAGCATCTAGAACTCTGTCTGCTACTTTTCTGACCTGCATTATTTTATGCCCACAGTATCACTGTGGGGTAATGGGGGATAAGTAAAGTTGCTATAAGATTATTTTTGTAAAAAAAAAGTTAGAATCATTGGAAAAACGACATTCCAAAAAGTGAAAGTCTTAGCACTTGTATGAAATTTTCCTTTCTTATTTAGGAAAATAAATTTAATATAAATTTTTTTGTCTGAAGTATTCCTTCCTTTGCAATTTTAATTATGTATCAATTAAATCAAATATAAAACATGAATGTGCATTAAGTCCACTTTAAATTGACACTCAAAAATGTCCAGCCTTTAATAAAATATCTAAATATGCTAATACAGAAACATATTTTTAATTGCTTTACAAACAATATGGAATTATGTGTAATACATATCACATATGGAGAAAAAGTTAAATTTTAATTTTATTATTTGAACTTTGTACTATTTTTATTTTTCTAATGCATAATACCATCACAGTTACAAAATACTTTCAGTGTGAAAGAACTAAGACCCTGGTGTGCTGTCCAAAGTGATTTATGATCTTCCAATGCTTAGAGTAATGTCAAGTTTCGGTTTTGGATCACACTATTAAAACGTGTCAAACAATTTTAAAAATACTCCAACAGTTGACTACACCTGTTTCCACTTTGCAAATCCTTTCAAGTTCATGGCACTTTGATCGAAAGGGAAATATTTAACTTGTGCCTTTCTTTTTCAATCTAAAAATTGAATTTTTAATTGCAGTTTCTGTATGATATGCAGATAGTAGAAAAATAAATTGTTAAAATTAACAACTTTCTTTTATTTGATCACTTGCAAAGAGATTTTGAGAGTTCTACTTGGTTATTTTAAAGAAGTAATTAGGCCAAAATGTGGTAAAATTCTACTAACTTATATTACAATATTCTAATAAATCAAATCTTTTAATATTTAATCAAAATATTTTGTGTATACATCTAACAATTTGATATATATCTATATATACATATATACGTATTATCTGTTTAAATATTTAACAGCATTAATGGGTGGGCCAAAAGTAAGACGTATTTGTCATGCAGCAATGCCAATGCCAAAATGCCAAGTAATATGACCTTATTTTTTGGTATCTTTAGGCAGAATGAGGTACTTGTCATCTTGAGACTTTCATATGGCCTAATTGTCATTGGAGGTCCCATTTCTTTGTTTAGTTACTTCCAGTGCCCTGAAATTATAGAAACAAAATAAAGCCATCTTATTATTTCCCTTATTATTATTATAATTCCCGGGAATTATTATAATATTCCCACATGTATTCTTAGTACATGCATTTGATTAATTCTAGATTATATTCATGATGATTCAGAGAAATACATTTAAACTGTGAAATAACCATGACAACGTAAATGTTCCTAGGAAGAAACTGTGAAGCTTATTGCAGATAAAAAAATGTTTCATAGGTGCTACAGGCACATTTGATAATCTCTACTTACAAGAATATCAGTTTAGTGTTTATCAATGCAATTTTATGGATCCTGACTCTCTCAGCTTTCAGACACACTCTAATTTTGTGAGGCACTTTGAGAGATTATCTTTTTAAATCCATTATGGAATTTCAGTAAAAGGTTGAACAGTGTCTTAATCCAAACAACTAATAAGATAAATTTGAAAAAAATTATGTTTTGCATCCAAGAAATCCCCCTTGTCTGAAATGTTATCATATAGGTAATAATTGGATGAGAAATTTCGAAATATATTGTAAAAATGCTCAAGGAAAGTCTCTAAGGGTATAATCTAATGTGTTGTTTAGGTGCTTTCTTCAAGTAAAAAGTGAGTGCATGTATAGTTTCAATAGCCCATTAAAAAAAATTCTTCAATAGCCCATTAAAAAATATGCTTGAGAATCAGAATCGTAATTCTTACTAGGTAGAGTATCATCTTAAGGGAAACTTCAGTATTTCCATGATGGATCACTTAGACACTCACCAAGAATGACTTCCGGGCTAGGTCTTACTGAGCTGTGTTTACTGTTCCGAAGAGGTTGGCTCTCAGTGAAATCAGCAGGCACAAGCTGCCATTGTTTATGTTTTATAGAGCCACATAGTGAACCAAGTAGGGGGATGTAAAATTATATTTTCTTATTTATAGAAAGTAAGTCAGCCTTTAAAACTCTGGAGTATTTTTCAAAGAGAGTGAAACCCTCATACTCTATAGGGGTCTAGAGAGAAATCAATAATGGTTGCCAGAAAAAAGAAAAGATACATAATGTTCCCAGTAATGACAATCTTTCTTGTATCTACCAGTTAGCCCCAAAGAAAATAATATGTGTATTATAGTGTGTTTTGAGAGTTGAAGATCATCTTTGGGAGACATCTAACAAACTTCCAGGTGTACGATAGGCTTTTGAGCAATGGTACCCTTAAAAAGAGCGGTAGACTATCTCAGGAATCCCAAGACGTTTGGTCAAGTTTGTAATCATGTTATTATAGTTAGATTTTTTGCATAATCCTCATTTTTTTCTCAGCAAAATCAGCATCATACTCGATCACTTTTAATGTTAAAGTTCGTGGCTCCATTATAATAACTTCCTAAGGCATGTAGATGTTTGAGAATAATGTTTAAGACATTCAGCACTAGTTCTTCCTTTTGTTTTTCCTTCGAATTATCTTGGATTGCGATGGCTTCTTAACTTTCCCAGATGACATATTCCACAAAGCATTCCACGCTAATTAACCCTTTGGTGACATAGAAAATATCCAGATACACATTCTAATGTCCTATAATATTCAGCAAGAGAATGTACTGAAGATTGAACATTCAAAAGAAATAAATAATCTCAGTCCAAGTAGGAAAACTTAAAAACACTTACTAGAGGTTGTAAACTGCCATGATAGAGAAATGACCTCTGGGATAAAGAGATGATGTTAACTTTTTCTCTCCTAGGATTGGCTGAATACTTTTATATATTTTTTGCTCAGGAATATTTAGGAAAATAATTTTACAAGAAAAGTTACTTTCCCCATATTTTAAAAAATCTTTCATATATGATTTCATTTAAATTAACCCACAGCATTGTATTTATTCCCTTCCTATTTATTTTTACATTGCTTTCACATTGATTTTCATGTCCTCTTGTCATGCTTATGGAATTAAAAATGAAATCATTTAGAAATGCCACAATTTGTCAGTTTTTTTTTTCAGTTATAAGGAACATAAATAGGGGAAGTAAGTAGCAGAAAAATTAAGAAAATAAAATCTGTTTTAAGAAATCATTTAGTAGCATACAATAGTGAATACAGTATGAGTATGCTATGGACTACATTCACATATATGTTTGAATTAATTCTTTTTTTAACTGCACTTTTGAGAGCCAAATTTGATGATCTATATGGAATAAATACATAATGCAATTGCATGCTGTAAAAATATGTTATGGCCAGGCGCGGTGGCTCACGCCTGTAATCCCAGCACTTTGGGAGGCCAAGGCGGGTGGATCACAAGGTCAAGAAATCGAGACCATCCTGGTCAACATGGTGAAACCCCGTCTCTACTAAAAATACAAAAAATTAGCTGGGCATGGTGGCGCGTGCCTGTAATCCCAGCTACTCGGGAGGCTGAGGCAGGAGAATTGCCTGAACCCAGGAGGCAGAGGTTGCGGTGAGCCAAGATCTTGCCATTGCACTCCAGCCTGGGTAACAAGAGCGAAACTCCATCTCAAAAAACAAACAAACAAACAAACAAAAAAGTTACAATTCCTTTTCTCACTGATTTCTAATGAATTCACTTTCTGCAAAACTCCAAATAAGATTTTAAAAATCTTTTCCTATAATGACATGTCTTGAAAGTTAATTTGTCTACCTTGTCCTGCTGTCTGTTATTTGAAATATCAAGACATCATATCTGATTTCATTGGATATTCTTCATGTCATTTGTAATTATAGCACAGTACTATCACTGTGACTACCTACACGTTTTTTGCTTGTCTCATTTCTTCTGATTTAAACAATCCCATTCACAATCTTTCTGATCTTGTGTCTTGGAGTCCTTCTTTCTATCTTGTCACTCCCTGTCTTTTCTCAACTTCAAGTCTGTGATGTCTTTTGTGTTACTTCTTTGACTCTATTGGCCTATCGTAAATTATGCTTAAAGTCATTAATTTTTTAAGATGCCAGTAGGCTTAAGAGAGTGGCTTTTCTTTGTCACTAACGTGTTTAAAAAAAGAAAAGACAATTTTAGTTTGCTAGGACTACCATAACAAAGGCTGTGTGGCTTAAACACAGACATTTATTTTCTCACAGTTCTGTAGGCTAGAAGTCCAAGATCAAGTTGTCAGCCGGGTCGTTTCTTCTGAAGCCTCTGCTTGGCTTGCAGAAGGCTGTTTGCCTTCTGTGTCTTCACATGGCTTTCCCTCTGTACACCTGTGTCCTGATCCCCTCTTTTTTTAGTGATACCAGTCATGTTATATTAGAGTTCATGCATATGGCCTCATTTTACCTTAATTACATCCTTACAGGTTCCATTTCCAAATAAAGTCACATTCTGAGGTACTAGAGTTTAGTACTTCAGTATAAGAACTGGAAGAGGGACATAATTCAACTCATAACAATGACATAGCAGAAAACTTATTTTAGTAATTTTTTTTTGAAATAACTTCTAATAGAAACCCAATGTCCTCATGAGCTTGCCCTCTGGCTGCCCAGGGGAGTGCTCTCTACCACCTCGTTTATGTATGCCATTTCAGAATATGTACAGAATATATGTTTAGAACTTTATCAAAACTACACACGCTTTCATCAAAAATTACTCATTTCGTTATATGTTTCTCAAATTCCTAATCTATGGAAGAAAGCTAAAAATACATAATCTTCCAAATGAAATCATGAAGCCTAACTATTTAATGTATTTCCATTTATACAAGGATCCTCTGAAAATGCACTATATTTAATAATAGAAAACAGAAAAATGGTAGATATTTCTGGTGCAGAATAAAGCTTCTGAGGACATACATGAGACTAGATGAGTTTTGGAAATCTTGAAGATATGTTGCATGTATGTTCTCTTATTATATATTTCTGTGTCATTGCATCTACAGTCATTTAAGATGATCTCACCATTTATAAGAAAATATCTTATTTGCTTGTCATTTCACAACTATGGTAAAAAAACATGAATTTTTAGTTTAAACATCACTGAGCCTATATTCTTGAAGGATGTAGAACGACAATGATCAGTTAATCAATCATTAGCCATACAATATTTTTCATTGAGCTAAATTAAATAAAATAATAAAATCAGGTTTGAATAAGCACCGATCATGTGCACAACAATATGCTTGTGTCATGTGAGTCTAAATGATCATGTTAATTTGATAAAAAGAGACTACATGGTGTGCCTCAGTCATGAGTTTTCTTTTCTTTCTTTTTTGAGATGGGTTATCATGCTGTCGCTCAGGCTGGAGAACAGTGTCAGATCTCAGCTCATTGCAACCTCCGCCTCCCAGGTTCAAGCAACTCTCCTGCCTCAGCCTCCCGAGTATCTGGGACTACAGGTGTGTGCCACCATGCCTAGCTAAGTTTTGTACTTTTAGTGGAGATGGGGTTTCAGCATGTTGGCCAGGCTGGTCTCGAATTTCTGGCCTCATGATCCACCTACCTTGGGCTCCAAAGTGCTGGGATTATAGGCGTGAGCCACTGTGCCCGGCCTGAGTCATGGATTTTCTACCAAACTGCTTTGGACTGTGTTTTCCAGATGAATGAAGACATGAAATGGAAAGCACATGGCTTTCCCGGTATGAAGCCAATATGGATGAGGCATTTTTAGCTCCAAATGTTGAAATTTTTGGAATATTTTAATGCTTGATGAGAATTACCTGAAATGTGGCACACATGGTAAGCATCATACCTACCCAAGTACTTTTCCTTTCCACACTTGCCTGTGTAATTTTCAAAATGTGTGGGGTTAAGGCGAGAATTACATAAGCATCTGGACCCTGCTCTCCCTATAGATGGAACAAAAGGTGTGAAATAGGGAACACTTCTGTATGGTAGTATGTTTACAAATCACTTTGGGTTTTCCCCATGACTCAGGCACAAAGTGATTGAAGGGTGATGATATTTACAAATTAGTATTTCCTTTTCTGTGAAGCTTCAGGCTTGAGGCTTCAGTATCTTCAGCAAGACAGTCCAACAGCTGCTGCCTTGCTGATGAGGTACAGCCTCAGAGACAGGCAGATGTAAAGAGAAGTAAAGACAAGGACAGATGGCCAGAGTAGATGAATGAAGTCCGACTTATCCTTCATGGTGCAATCCCCAGGTCCCGTTGGTAGCAAGTTCTTATAATTCCTCTTTTGCCCAAAGACATCAGAGTGTTTTCCATGAGAAGCGGCCCTAAACAGGATGCTCTCAAAAAGCTGATAAGTGTTTTTAAAAGTGAAGTATCCTCTGTTGGAAATTCTAATTGCTGTTCCAAAGCTGGAAAGCAGAACATGTGTTAAAATAACTACTTGATTTTTTTTGGCAATGAAATTACTAAGATTCCACCTAGGCAAACTGTTCAAATGCGACAGATAAATCAGTTGTGTCACAATAAAGCAACAAAGCAACTGAAAATTAAAATAAAATTTGGAAAAGTTTCATTTGAGGTATCACATACATTTCTAAACACTATAGTAGTTGATTTTAAAAAAGATTATACCTGACTTCAACTTTTCTTAATTGTAAAAAGTGAATAAAAGTTATTTTACCGTATTCTATTTCTTATAACTATCATGTAATCATATATGTAAATCAGCTGGTTATTTTGATGAGCTTCCAGTTTTCTATTTAAATATTTAATATCAATATCTTTGATAATTTGATGAATATGATTGCTTAAAATAAAATGATGCTGATCTTTTTACATTGTAGGAACACAGAAATATCCTGTAAAAATTTGCCTACACTCATGTCTATACTGTACAAAGTACTATAATAATTAAACACAATAATCTAGATATTTTATCCTTCATAGCAGTCTATGGATGCAACGTTAGTAACTTGAACATTACATAGCCAGATTTATATAAGTCCATTTAGCCAGGCATATTGATTGCAAATTAAGTCCTTTAATTTGCCTTATATATGTAACATTGTTGTGCATTATTTTTAAAACTCAGAAATAATTATGTTGTTGAGAGGCATTGCATTATCTATTCTCAAAAGAAGTAGACAAGAACTTGGCTATCTTAAAAAAAAATTCCTTCCCGTTGGGAATGTAAAGCTGTAACACAGTTGTCTCAGCTGCTACTTGGCATTCAAACCAGACCCTTGAGCTGCCAGACATATTTTTAACCCCACCCTCTCCTTTCTTCCCCCGAGTAGTTTAAAGTTACAGTATGACACCCATAAGCTTCATCTCTCAAGGGATCCCTCAAGGAAACATCCAACTGACAGCAGCAGGAACAGTCAATCCTGAATCAGCCCAGGTCTTTCCATGAAGACTGTACTTACAAGTAGACATGCATCTAGCCATCTAACTCAGCGGAATTCTCAAAGACCAATTTATATTTCATATTTGCTCCTCTAAGGCATTCCTCCAGGACAGAAATGTTCCAAAATCAACAATACAGAAAATGTAAAGCTTCACCAAGTTTGCAGCAATATGTATGGCAATAAATTGTGTTTCTTTTTCCCCAATAGCAATGATGAAACATTCATTTTGGTACTTTAAATGTTTTGCAAAGATTTCAAATTCCCAGTGTTAGCTATATGTAGATAGTGGCTTCCACATATATAAATAGTGATGGCATGCTCTTTTGCTTCATGTAATCAAACTGGTGTGTGTGTGTGTGTGTGTGTGTGTGTGTGTGTGTGTTAGTCAACACAAATGTCTGAGGCATGAAAACAAATGTAAAAACCTTCTATGGTGCGTCGAATGATAAAATGACAAGCAACTTGTATTTGAGATCTATATTAACAGACATTTTGTAACAAGGCAAAATTAATGTGTCCCTGGAGCTACTATTTAAATGACTTTAACTTTATGGTCTTTTAATGTGGGACCCCTCAGTTTGGAAATGAGGTGGATTTTCCATCCTCTGACTCAAATCTGCTCAGCGGGGTAGCTATCCCGCTATCCTCCCAGCAGCTGTTAGTAGCAAGAGAAACAGTGTCCTGCAATAAAATTGATTGCTTCAACCCACACCGTTCTACAGCTCTCAGACAGCTCTACTTTTTGTTGGGTCTCTTAACACCTGCTCCCCAAAGCACCAGATCTTATCTTCAATTGGTCTAAATGCAAATTCCAAAAGGAGAATGGCTGCTCAGAAAAACCATGAGGTGGTTCTGTGAGAATTGTGAGAAATTGAGTGCCTGCTGTGGCTGAGGTCTTCGTGAAGATAGCAGGAAAGGTCTGCCAAGGCCGGGGTTTTACTGTGATTAAGATCTTAGTTCTAAATCAAGACATGGCAACCTGAATCCCTAAATCATTCCTGTGTGGACACTGGGGAGAAGGACAGAGTGCATTAAGCGAATTTCCAGCAATATTGAGCCTTACAAATTCCCCAGGTCTTCCTGGAAGCCTCACATGTGGATAAGTAACACCTACTTGATATTTCCTTTCGGATTCCTGAGGATCAGCTGTCAGTCCTATTGAAATGTTCATTCTCAGTAGAAGACAGGAGCTGGTATTGTCATGACTTGGTCACAGCAGGGAAACTATTCAGACTTAGGTGTCAAGGGTGATTCCGGTGATGGCAATGCTGTTAATCTGAATTTGACATTGCCACAATTCCTCATTTTAGCAATTTTTAAATGTCACTATACCTTTAAACTTGGGTTTCTCGTTGTACCTTATTCTAATTTAATACTGAGGTAATATTCAAATCAACTTTCAGGGAGCTTTTCCTAATGACATGCTCTGAATTATTACTTCTATCATAATACATTCCAGAATTGCTGTATGTTGCTTGAAGACATAATGGGACTTGCGCAAACATTTTATTTTTGTGTTTGACCCACCATTTGGAGTATTATAAAATTTGGAAAGGTAAGTAAATATAACCGTTATTTTCTTTAAAAGCATTTTACCAACACCTTGGATATTTGAAACAAACTATCCCTCCCCATGCCCTTTTAGTAAAATGTGGTTTTCAGTTTTTCTTTTAAAAACCCACCAAGTTTGAAGTTAAAACAACTTATCCTAGAAAAAAAATCACGAAATACCCAGTAATTGGCGAAGCCAAATAACATTATTGAAATAAGCAGTGGAAGAAATGTGTATCTATTTTAGAAAGAAATATGTTTATTTTTTCCTCTAAGAATATCTGCCCTAGTACATTATAAAACTTTTGCCACTCTGGAATAAACATAAAAACATAGAGGAGTTAGGTGGAAAAAATATAGAAAGTAGATTTGACTGGGGTTGTTAATATTACTCTTAGGATATTCTGTTTGGGAGTTCCTTGCCCATAACAGCGGGATTTCTGAGAAGACAATTTGACCATTGACAGAATTATGTCACTCTCAAGACTCTACTTTAGGAAGCCATTATTTGCCTCCCAGTTATTGCCTTAATAGTTACTCAGCAGGTTTGCTGGCTCCAGATAATTTGCCATTAACTTTTACTGAAATATTTATATTAAAAGGTGAATATGCTGATAGATTCAAACATAGAATGTTAAGATACAGATCATTCTTTTTGTATTTAGATATGATATTAAAATAATTTCTGTAAAATGACCACAGGTACATAGAAATTCCATTTCAAGGTCAGAACAAGAATATTCAGAAGTATGGAAATAAAAAAATACCTTATTTGTGAGTGAAAAGTTAGTTATCTGATTTCTGGAAATAGACCTCCCTGTTGCAGAATCTCATTGAAAAACCAAAAACACGAAATATAAGAGCTTTCCTGATTTAAGTCTATCTAAGCAAAATTGAACTAGATTTATTATTCTAATATTGCTAATCTGGATGAGAAAGAAATCATAAGAGAGTGGATTGATGTAAAGATATTGGTGAGCTGAAATGGGCAGAGTGGGTTGGGGGTCATTGGGTTTGTCAAAAGCAAGGAGTTCTGTTTCTGAGAATGTTTCCAGAATTCATCACATGTCAGTTCATGTTTACTTCTGGACATCAAAGGATGAGATCTTTTGTCAAGGTCTGTAAGGGAAGGTATTTGTAATAGTTGTTTATTGATGTATAACAAATTATCCATATACTTGGGAGTTTAAAACATCAAACATTATTCTCTCATATTTCTATGAGTCAAAAAGGTGAAGGCAGCTTAGCTGTATGGTTCTGGCTGAGGATCAAGCCATGGTATTGGCTGGGGTTACTGTCATCTTAAAAATATAACTGACACAAGGACAGAAAATGAAATACCGCATATTCTCGCTCATAGGCGGGTGATGAAAAATGAGAACACATGGACACAGGGAAGGGAGTACTACACACTGGGGTCTACTGGGGGGAATGGGGAGGGACAGTGTGGGGCGGGGAGCGGGGTAGGGATAGCCTGGGGAGAAATGCCAAATATGGGTGAGGCGGCAGAAGGCAGCAAAACACACTGCCACGTGTGTACCTATGCAACTATCTTGCATGTTCTGCACATGTACCCCAAAACCTAAAGGGCAATAAAAAAATAATGAAAGATTAAAAAAAATATCACTGGAGCTGCAGCTACAGGATCCACTTACTGGATGGTTCAATTACATGACTATTAGCAGAAGGCGTCGATTCCTTGGTGAGTTTTGAAAAGAAGCGTCCATTCCTGTCCACATGGACTTCTACATGGAATTACTTGAATGTTGTCATGACATGGTATCTATTAATATCTTACACCAGAGCAAGTGATCCCAGAGAGAGTGAAGAGTCAGACTCAAGGCCTCGCGTGACCTCATATTGAAGGTCACACAGCATCATTTCTACATAGTCTATTTGATAGAAGCAAACCACTATATCCAGCCAACATTCAACAGGAGGGGAATGAAGCTCCATCTCTTAATGGAAGGCATGTCAAAGAATTTGTGGATATATTTTAAAACTTCCACTCTCTTTTAATGTCATTTCAGTTTTTAAAAAAACATATGCTATTCTGTCATATCTTGGTGTATTTTTAACATCCTTATCTTCAGTAATTTTCCTGAACTTCAGACACAATGCTACACCTTCAAATGAGCTGAAAAAGCACAATTTCATAATGAAAGGTATCTTATCTAGGGAAATGAAATTCCTGATTAAAATATTAAAATGTCAAAGAAAGTTAAGATTTAAAAACATTTTAAGTAATATATCTGATTACTGGATGTATAGACTGTATAAAGCAAGGAATATTGATTGTGAATCCTCAGAAAAATGACAACCTTCTGTAAAAACCTGTGGAATATGAATCTTCTATAGACCATAGAAGCAAATTCGCATTTTAATCTCTAAATATTGTTGTTTGATAAACTGCATTAAATGAATTAGTTAATTTAAATAATTACCTTTCAGACTTCATCCTCCCCCTCTTATCCTTCTGAGGGAGGGAAAGAATGATCATCAATACCAAGTGTCAGTTACAGCAGCACAACACAGAGAGCTGACTCCCTCCTCACAGTTCCTGGTGCTGTACATGTTCAGAGAACCTTCTAGTGATAGAGTTTGGCTGCATCTCTGCACAAATCTCACCTTGAATTTAGTTCCCATAATTCCCATATGTCATGAGAGGGACTAGGTGGAGATAATTGAATCATGGGGTTGGATTCCTCCATCCTGTTCTCATGATAGTGAATAAATTCTCACGAGATTTGATGATTTTATAAGGAAATACCCCCTTTGCTCAGCTCTCATTCTTCTCCCTGACACCATGTGAAGAAAGATGTGTTAGCTTTCCCATCCGCTGTGACTGTAAGCTTCCTGAGGCTTGCCTAGCCATGCTGAACCAAGTCAATCCAAACCTCTTTCCTTAGTAAATTACCCAGTCTCAGGTATATCCTTATAGCAACATGAGAACAGACTAATGCAATAAATTATATTTTAAAGTTGAACTTAGTGTTTGAGTATAACTGCCTCAGAAAGGCATATGTCCTATTTTGCTTAGGGTGCAATCCTGCATAAAGTCACTCAGTGTACTGGTGTGCCAAAGCACTCAACTGAAGGATTTCAGAAGTCCTTTCTTATTCATTTAAAGAATAACAATTAATCTTTTTCTTACATTTCTTGTTTAATTCTGATTCTTTCTTAAAGATAGTTGATTTTTACATCATTTGTTGACATTTAGTAATGAATGAAATATGTCCTCCAACATTTTAG
Source organism: Leontopithecus rosalia (assembly GCA_028533165.1). Lineage (NCBI taxonomy): Eukaryota > Metazoa > Chordata > Mammalia > Primates > Cebidae > Leontopithecus > Leontopithecus rosalia. The sequence continues at coordinate 4,151,849 of CM052665.1, forward strand.
GACTAACAAATGCTATTTAAATGATAATGAATTTAGAGGCATGATTTGTAAGCATTTTTTGTAATATTTTAATTTGGCAGGTTTAGCTTTTAAAAACAATACATTTCCATATGTAAATGGTTTCTATATGTAGCTGAATAATCTCAGCAATCTTATTCAGGCCAGAATTTTAAGTTTTTATTTTTTTTTATACCTACATAAGAATCAAAATTATATTTTATTAGAAAGTTAATGGAAAACATTGGATTGTTACAGTTTTTAAGGTCACAGAGTATGTTTGTTGATTTAGTGTTTTGGAGTGGGGAGAAAATTAAAAAGGGCTAAAAAAGAATATATTAGCAATAGTATGAAAATTTATTTTTGTATTTTATTTTTAGAGTGAAGATCTTCCTCTTTCACTCAGAATGGAGTGCAGTGGCCTGATCATAGCTCATTGTAACCTTAAACTCCCGGGCATAAGTGATCCTTCCACCTCCGCCCCTGAATAATTAGGACTACAGGTACAGGCCTGCATGGCTGGCTAATTAAAAAATAATTTTATAGAGATGAGGTCTCACTATGTTGTCCACTCTGGTCTTTAACTGCTGGCCTCAAGTGATGCTCCCCGCTCAGTCTCCCAACGTGCTGGGATTGAAGGCATGAGTCAATGTAAACCTCATTAATGTACTGTTGGGCTTCTGGTGTGGGCAGGATGGCATGGACTCATTTCTCTCTATTCTTCCCTGCCAAATATGACTGTAAACTGCCATAGGCCAAGAGATAGCTCAAAGATAATTCCAAAAATTTGGTAAGAAAAAAAAAGGCAAATGGGTTTGGAATCCTAAGATTAGAGAAAAAATTCTGGCAGGGAGTTTTGTACCTCCCCAACAGAAGAAAATTAACCAGACCCGGCCTTTTCTGACCCTAAGCTGTCAATATTAGCCCAGACAGACTCATTCCCCTCTAATAGCTAAAGGGAGCCCCTGTGACAGTATCAGGTAAGTGGACACTATCTGCAAAGGTGATTGATGGAGAGCTGCATGAATAATAATGATTCTGAGACTCTTCTCCCCTATCAAGAGATACTGAGGTGGAAAGAGGAACTTGCAATAAGAACACAGCAAGAGGCCCGGTCCAGATTCATTTTATCCCCCTGGATTAAGACTCTTTTATTCCACCTAGAGATAGTGGGGCATATGGAAGAACTGGACTGAAGGACCCAGTCAACATAAATGGCTGGGTGATGGATCCTCTTTGTCTCTGAGGGAATGAGATGCTCCTTCCCCACCCCACACAGACATGGGACTGCTGGGAGGAACTGATAAGAAGGTCTCATTCACAGTAAGTAGCCAGGCCCTGAAAACCTCTTTGAACACATGAACCTGAGATTCCCTTTCACTGTCCAGAGATACCAAGGAATCGACGAGCACCAGTAAGAGGAAGCCTACCACACCTTTCATCAAGTAGACATCCGCACACAAAGAGAACCCCTTTTACCTGATCAGGCAGCCCAGCAGGAACAAGCGTTCAGTCCCAGTAGCACCAGGAAAAGCCAAATGACCAAAGGAACACCACGAAATCTCTTAAAAGTAAGAAGTTACTGAAACCACAACCCACAAGACTAGGCAAAGACCTGTGTGCTACGTATAAATAAGGTAACTGACTGCTAAAATAATGATTCCAATAGGATGTAGAATCTCCTAATATAACAGACCAGATGTCCATGATATAACTGAAAATTACCCATCACGTTAAGAACCACTAAAATCACAACTTCAGTTAGAAAAGTCATTGGCTGATGCCAGTACTGACAAGAGTCAAATGCTGGAGCGATCTGACAATTATTAAGCAGCATTTATAAAGAAGCATTTATAAAAATGCTTTATCAGTCCATCAACAAATGAATGGGTTGGAAATGTGGTATGTATACACAACAAAATAACATTCAGCCTTAGAAAACCTGGGAAATTCTGTCATTTGTGATAGCATGGGTGAACCTAGAGGACATTATGTTAAGCGAAATAAGCTGGGCGTAGAGAGTCAAGGATAGTATGATCTTACTTATATGTATAATCTAAAAAAGGCAGACTCATCAAAGTAGAGGTAGAATGGTAGTCACTAGGAGCTGGGGCAGCAGGTGTAGATGGAAAGAGGAGACTTTGATCAAAAGTACAAGGTTTTAGCTAGATGGAAGGAATAAGTCCTGGTGTAATATTACACAGCATGGTGACTATAATTAATAATAATATATGTTTCAAAATAGCTAACAGAAAGAATTTCAAATGTTTTCACCACTAAGAAATCATAAATATTTCAGATGCTAGATAAGCTAATCAGCTTGATTTAATCATTCCACAAGGTATACATGTATGAAAATTGTACTACTTTGTGTATATGTACTATATAATATGTATAATAATGCATAAACAATTATTTGTCAATTAAAATAAAGATGTTTTATCAATCAACTATTAATTCCTCTTGAAACAAATTAAAAAACAGAAAAACTTCAGCAAAAAATAGACCATAAAAGGAACCAAATTAAAAATATATAGAATTAAAAATACTGTGATAATAATACTAATAAAAATAAAACTTGCTGGATGTGCTCAACAGTAGAATGGAAAAAATATGATAAAAATCAGTGACCTTGAGAGCAGATGAATAAAAGTTACTCTATCTGAAAAACCAGCAAAACAGACTGAAAAAAATTTGAGCAAAACTTCCTTACCTGTAAAACAAAAACAGAAAATCTAATATTCCTATCATCAGATTTTCAAAAGAAGAGAGGGGGAAAAAGAATGGAGTTGAAAGACTATTTGAAGAAATAATGTCTGAAAATTGCCTACATTTTGGTGATAACACAAACCTACAGAATGAAGATGTTGAGCAAATTTGAAACAAAATAAATCTGCATCAGACATACAATAAGATTTTTGGAAACCAAAATCAGGAAAAAAATCTTGAGAACAGCCAAAGAGAAACAACACTCTACTAACAAAGGAAGAGATATAAATGATGTTATGAATTGACTTGTTTTTGTCTTCCCCAAATTCATATGTTCAAATCCTAATCCCCAAGATGAAGGTATTATTAGGTGAGAATCTTTGGATGGTAATTAAGTCATGAGGAGAGGCCTTTCAGAATTTGATTAGTGTCTTGTAAGAGATGTTAGAAAGCTCTCTTATTAAAGAGCTCTCTCGTACACTTTCCAGAATGTGAGAGTACAATGAGGTGATGGCAATCTTCAACCAAAAGTGGATCCTCACCAGAAACTGACCATGCTGGCATCCCGATCTTAATTTCCAGCCTCCAGAGCTGGGAGAAGCAAATTTAACTTGCTTATATGCCACCAATTCTATGGTATTTTTATTATAGCATTCTACACTGACTAAGATAATCAATTCATGTAACAACAGATTTCTCATCTGAAACCATAAATGCCGAAAGGAAGCGGCATATTGTTGGAGAGCTGAAAAAAAGGAGAAATGTCAGTTGTGAACTTTATATCTAGTGAAACCATCCTTCAGGAAAGAAGGGGAAATATCGACAAACTGAAATGCAGGAGAACTAAACAAATTTGCCACTATCAGACTTACCTTTAAATTTTGACTAAGAAAAATTCAAGCAGAAAGAAAATGATGAAAGAAAGAATCTTGGAGCACCGGGAAGGAAGAAAAAAACAAAGAAAAGTCAGAAATATGGTTACATAAAACAAGCATTCTTTTCACAATGAGTTTTATGGATAATATTTGATAAGTAAAACAAAACTATAACTTCATCTGACATTCCAGACAATGATATTTAAACGTTGAGAAAGAAAAGAGACCTATCTAAGTGGAAATGATGCCTCCACATTTTACTCAAAGCAGTACAATGTTTACTACTCAAAATAGTAAAATGTTACTAACAGCAATATATGAATATGGTAATACCCAGAGCAACCACTACAAAAAAGATAAAAAAGAGATATACTCAAAAATATCGTAAGTCTAGATGAAATCCTAAAAAAAGGTTTAAGTAATTCAGAAATCGTAAGAAGTGAGAGAGGAATAAGAAACATGGGAAACAAACATGGGCGGGGAAGGTGGGAAAAAGGCATGAACGCAAACCTATCAGTAACTACGCTAAATGCAAATGGTCTAAATACAAACTCACTTCAAATTCAATGAGGAAAGTAGGTTGAAAGCAAAAGGATAGAAAACAATGTATCATAAAAACAATAATAAAAATTTAAAAGCAAAGAAATTACTAGAGATAAAAAGGATCATTACATAATAATAAAAGGATTAATCCATCAGGAAGACATACTGATCATAAATGTGTATGTACCAAATAGCAGAGCTTCAACATATGTGAACCAAGAGCCGAGAGGAGACGTAGTCAGCTGTACAATTACAGTTTGGGATTTGAATGCCTCTCTCTCAGCTACTGATAAAGATATTAATAGAAAATTTAGCAAAGATGAAGCATATCTGAACACCTTTCAGAAAATAGGATTAAGGGACTTACGTAAAAGCGTCCACCTGAAAACTGCAGAATATATACATATTTACTTCAAGCACACATGGAAAACTTGCCTAAATGGCTTGGGCCATAAAACGAACCTGAAGAAATTTAAAAGAATTGAAGTAATGTAGAGTTTGTGTTCTGTGACCAAAAATCAATAACAGAAAGAAACCTGTAAAATCTCTAAACACATAAATATTAAACTACAAATTTCTAAATACCTCCTAAATCAAAGAAAATTTAAAAAATACATACATAGAAGTTAAGAAAAACAAACACCCAATTCATCAAAATACAAAATGTACGGCCAAGGCAGTGCTGTGAGGAAAACTTAAAGCACAAAATTTCTATATCAGAAAAGAGAAAAGCTCTCAAATCAATGACCTAACTTTCTGCCCCAAGAAACTAGAAAAAGAAGAGCAAAATGAACACAGGGCAAGCAGAAGAAAGAAAATCTTTAAGATGAGAGCAAAAACCAATAGAATTTAAAATTGTAAAACAGCACAGAAAACAAGTGAAACAGAAAGCAGAATCTTTAACACAAACAATAACATTGAAATCTCTAGCAAGACTCAGAGAAACGCAAAGTGAGAAGGCATAAATAATAAATATCAGGAATAAAACACAGGCCATCATTCCAAATCATGAAGCTATTAAAAGATTAACAATGAAATGCTGTGGATAACTTTACTCTAATTTACACAATGTAGAAGAAATTGAATGAGATACCCAGCAATAAAAACGAACCACTGACATATGTAACAGATTGGTTGAATCTTCAGAAAACTATGCTGAGTGAGAAAAGCCATTCCTAAAAGCCATTCCAAAAATGTTATATAAATGTTTATATAACATTTTTGAAATGACAAAATTTACAAATGGAGGACCCATTAGTGGTTGCCAGAAATGAGGGATAGTGGGTTGTAGGTGGGTGTGGTTCTAACAGAAACAAGAGGGATCCTTCAGCGATGAAAGTGTTCAGTTTCTTCATTATAGTGGTGGATACATGAATCTACACATGCAAAACAATGCAGAGATTTAAACACCACACACACAAATAAGTAAAGTGAATTTGGAGAAATCTAAGATCAGCAGATTGTATCTAAGTCAGCAACATGGTTGTGCTATTATACTGTAGTTTCAAAATGTTCCCATCGGGGAAGACTGGGGAAAATGTGCAGAGTACACGCTCAGTATCGTTATTTACAATAGCATATCGAGGTACAATTTTCTCAAGATTTCAAGAAAACGTATAGTTGCTGAGATTTCTAAATAGCCATTATCTTAGAAGTACCATTTTACCAGATTTTCATCCTGATGAAAATCATTCAAGATAATAATCATTCAAAATTCATGTCTGGCATATTTTAAGCCCTACCTAACTGTTTTCTGAGACTACGTAATAGAAGGCACAAGAAATCTTCATTCTTTCGCTTTTCTATTGCAGGACCCAACATGTCATATTCAAACTTGCTCTTTCCCAATAATTAAAGCACCCGTGTACGTATTTTTTAGAGAGTTTTTTTTTAAATGAGGAATCAGTCCTACTTAATAATTTTTCACCCCTCGAAATATTCTTTCATCAGGAAATCATAAAATGTGAAGTTTGTTAAGCAAAGTGTCAGTAGGAGCACAAATAACGTATGCAGGTGATGGCAGAGCTGAGAGAAAAAGAGACGCAGATTTGTTCCTGTATTGCAAATGTAAAATGCATTTGGCTACCAAATGTCTCTTTCCTCTCCTTTTCCTAGACCCTGGAGTCTGTGCTGAGCCCATCTGGGAAGGCACAAAAACCAGATGGCCATTGTGAACGGCTGGGGAGGCCCCGCGGCAGTGAGAGCCAGTCCCAGAAAAGAAATCTCTTTGGGACACAATGAATACAGGCCTAATTTATATTTTAGGGCTTTAGAAGGAGATTAGGGTCAACAGTGGCATGATTTTAAACGGCAGTGAGAAGGTTTTTTTTTTTTGTCTTTACACCAGCGAAGCTAAATTATAAGTTTGGAGAGCTTGTGAAGTGTGAAAATATGCCCTCAGAGAAAAGGAGGCTGAATCATTGAATGGCCGTGCAGATTACAAACAGTATGTAAAAGGATTGTGGTTAAAGAGCTTCATCAAAGCAATGCCTGCTGCAAGTGGGTATTGTCATAGGGATTATGACTTTAGGAGGGATATAACCAGCAGGGGGTAAAGGAATGGCCTCTCTCCTGTTTTTTTATGCCGAAGCATTTGAACAATTGATAACAAGGGATTCGAGACCAAAAATATTTTGTTGGCTTGTTCTATTCAGACTGGTGTCAAGGTTGAAGAGATATGGTTCATGAACTTGGGAAGCCTTAGTGCACTTGTCATAGGACATCTACAGACATCATCTGTCTCCGGCCCTAGCAAAATGCCATGATGACAGAAATTAGTTCTGGTCTGAGAGAATCAGTAAATCAGATACAGATATCCAGCTGGCCTTTCAGACTTGAATCTTAATCCACCCCCTCATCTTTTCTTTATTAGTTGGCATATACTGGATTTACTTATTTCACTGAAGATCTCTTTTCTCATGGGAGATGTCTCATAAACACTGATGAATGAATCTGGAGCAATCAACTGAAGCTCAATCAACAGCCAACTAAATGAAAATCACAATTAACATTTATCATATTTTTCTATGCCCAGTGACTTTAATTACCATTCAACCACATTTGGCTATTACAGTTGCTTCAGATAGTCAGTTTGTGAGTTAATGTATCATGACAATTAATTACTTACCCATTGATTAATTTAACAGCAATATGTCGAGGGCCTATAGGTGCCAGGTATAATGGGATGCAAAGATAAACAGTCTTCCTACCTTCAGGCAACTCATTGTCTAATGAATTGGATAGAAATATTAAAACTTCTACAAAGAATTAAGTGCAATAATAGGGATATATATAGGATATATACCACAAATGAAGGTGATTAAAATTGTTAGTTTGGGGGCCACCATTGATTTCTGGTGCTTTTGCTGAGTCGCACAAATTAAGGAGCAAATAGGGGAGAAAAGCATTCCAGGTAGAGGGGGCAGCTGATAAGCAAAGACGAGAAAAGAAAAGCAGCGTGGTGTGTGCAAGAACCTGCCTGCATTCTGTTGTTGGTGAGTAAAGTCCAGATGAGGAGAGAGAAAGCTTGGGATGCTGGCAGGGTCCAGCTTATGAAGGGCCTGGTTTATCTGATGAGGAGTTTGAGTCTCATTATATTGAAGGGACACCTTCAAAATATTTTGGGATTATAGCTGCAAAATTAGATTTCCATTTATTTTAGACTTCTCTGGCAGCTTTGGGCAATGGGTTTTAGAATTATGATACCGGAAGAAGGAAATCCAGTTAGAAGGCTGTTTTAGCATTTTAGTTGAAAGATGAGACTACCGAAAATAGGACAGTATTAGTGAGTATAGCAGACACACCCTAAGGGGGACCCACAATGGGTCACACCCATGTGATTTTCTCTCCCCTTGAGCATAGACAGACAATCTAAACAGATTAAATAAATGCAACGTGGTAAAGGTGATGAGCTGTCATTCCTTTATGTATTGACGCAAGTCTCTGTATTAGTAGAGTGGAGTGAGAAACTCTCATCTGCTGGCTTTGAACTAGTAATCTGACATGTTGTAAGAGGTCTTGAGAGAAGCCTATGGGGCAAAAAACCCTGCAAATGTCCTTTAGCAGATGGGAAAGTCTTCTGGCTGACAGACAGCAAGAAAACAGGAACCTTAGACACAACATCCCAAGAAACTAAATCTCACCAACAACCATGTAAGCTTGGAAACGGACCCTGAGCTAAAGAAAGAACACAGCCTGGCCAACCCTTGATGGCAGCTTTGTGAGACCCGGAGCAGAGAGCCCGGTGAAGCTGTGCCTGGGCTCCTGACCCACTGAAATTGTGAGATAACAAATGTGTGGAGTTTTAAAAATTGTTACTAAATGCGTCAACACAAAATAAAAAGTAATATAAACAGATAAGAAGGAATGGACTCAGGAAAGTTTTCAGAAATAAAATTTGCCAGTCTTTTGTGATTGACTAGACGTGGAGAATGAGTGAGAGGGAAGCATTAGGGGCAGAACAGCGGTTGGCACCTACCTGCATCTCGTCAGCACGCACCTCCTCAGGGTCAAAGGCTACTTGTTAGAATGCCTGTACCCAGGTGTGACAGCTCCTTGTTTGTCTGTTTTTTCCTGGCTAGGGGAGAACACTTGGCTGGTACAAAGGGCAAATCTGAAGTTCCAGATATAATGTGTCTGGACGCTGCCCTCTCAAAAATGATGGAGGAATATCAAGTAGATAAATACCTAGTTGCCTTGCCCATTACTTGCAATAGCTCTGAGTCTTGTTCTATACCATCTCTCAGACTTCCTCAGGGGGCTAAAACCCCTGTGGGATAAAGCTGGTGTTGCCCACAGTGGTAACTTGCTTAATAAGTCACATTCAACTCCTTGCTTTCTCTACTTTATTTCACTCCTCCATTTCTCTGTTGGTATTTCCTGGGATATCCTTCCAAAGAAACTACTTTCTTTTTTGCTGCTACTGGGGGCAGCTCAGGCTAAGACAGTTAACTGCCAGGTTTTAAGTTTGAACCATGTAGTATTTTCTTATTCTCGTGAATGACAAGCATTATCAGTTCAATATGGTTATATGAGTAATTTAAATAGGTAAAAACTGAATAGGTTTAGGGACTGAGATTGAATCCAGTTTTAGATAAACTGGCCTGATAACTTTTGGGACTTTCAGGTGAAGAATTTCAAAGGACTCTACTTAGGAGAGCCACAACAAGAAGTAGATGATGCACATGAAAAGGTTTCACTGAAAAGGACTTAATAAATGATTAAGCTATTTCCAGTTATGTTGGCAGGGTTCAGGGAACTAGCAATGAATGACAAAGGAGCCAGAAATGAGTAACAGTATGAGGCTGTTTTTATCCCAGGCCTTAATGGGGAAGGGAGAGAACAGTGCTTCATGAGCCGGATGAGAACTGGTGTCATCCAGTAGGGGAAGCCAGAGGGAAGTCGTGGGCATCGTGAGATGCAGCTCCTGCCAGCATCTTAGACAATCAGGCAAGAGAGGAGATGAATATTCCAATCTCATCCTCTTTTTACCCTCTGATTTTCTGCTGGTGTCTTCTCTTGACTGAACCCAGTTATATGGCAGGGAATCTCAGGTAATGAAATGTATGCCCCTTCTCTTAGCCTGGGCAAAAATAGAATTACAAAGAAGCAGAAAGGGGAACTGGGTGAATTGGGCAAATGAAAAACAACACAAATTGTGAAAGCTTATTTAAGATCACTCATTTAGTGAAATGAATTTGGTAACCATTCAAATGGGTGGGCAAAATTCCCTACTGAGTGAGTTGCAATTAGAATGTAGAGGCATTGACACTATTCACAATAGCAAAGACTTGGAACCAACCCAATTGCCCATCAGTGATAGATTGATAAAGAAAATGTGGCACATATACAACATGGAATACTATGCAGCCGTAAAAAAGGATGAGTTCATGTCTTTTGCAGGGACATGGATGAAGCTGGAAACCATCATTTTCAGCCCAGTAGCACAAGAACAGAAAACCAAAGACCACATGTTCTCACTCATAAATGGGAGTTGAACACATGGACACAGGGAGTGGAATATCATACACTGGGCCTGCTGGGGGGTGGAGGAATAGGGGAAGGCTAACATTAAGAGAAATACCTAATGTAGATGACAAGGTGATGGATGCAGCAAACCACCATGGCACATGCATACCTATGTTACAAGCCTGCAAGTTCTGCACATGTACCCTAGAACTTCAAGCGTAATAATAATAATAAGAATAAGAATGTAGAGGCCTTGAAAGATCTTCACTGTTGTATTAGCTACCTCTTGCTTTATAACAAATTACTTCTAACATTAGCAGCTTAAAATATTTATTATCTCAGACATTTTCTGAGGATCAGAAATTCAAGGGTTGTTTAGCTCAGGAGTTCTGGCTATGAGTATCACATGAGTTTGCCTAACTGGCTATTCCCTGGGTCTGCAGTCACTTATGGCCCCAATGGTAGAGGATCCACTTCCAAGAAGGTTGAGTTACATGGTTATATATTGGAGTCCTCACCATGTGGACCTCTCCAGGGGCTGCTTCAGTGTTCTTACAACATAGAAGCTGATTCCATAAAGCAAGTGATCTGTGCAGGAGAGGCAGCCAGCAAGAGTGTCCTCCTCAAGATGAAAACCACAGTCGGCCGGGCGTGGTGGCTCACGCCTGTAATCCCAGCACTTTGGGAGGCCGAGGCGGGTGGACCACGAGGTCAAGATATCGAGACCATCCTGGTCAACATGGTGAAAACGCGTCTCTACTAAAAATACAAAAAATTAGCTGGGCATGGTGGCGCGTGCCTGTAATCCCAGCTACTCGGAAGGCTGAGGCAGGAGAATTGCTTGAACCCAGGAGGCGGAGGTTGCGGTGAGCTGAGATCGTGCCATTGCACTCCAGCCTGGACAACAAGAGCGAAACTCCGTCTCAAAAACAAAATGCTTTTGTCTAAATTCACTGGAGAGTTGTGAACATATTAAAATATAAAGGAGCTAAGTTCCTGAGAAACGATAACATCTCTTTTTTTTCTTTTTTTTCCAGAGGGAGTCTTGCTCTTGTCACACAATTTTAAGTGCAGTGGCATAACCTCGGCTCACTGCAACCTCTGCCTCCTGGGTTCAAGCGATTCTCCTGCCTCAGCCTCCCAAGTAGCTGTGATTACAAGTGCCTGCCACCACACCCAGCTAATTTTTTTTTTTTTTAGTAGAGACCACCATATTGGCCAGGCTGGTCTTGAACTCTTGACCTCAAGTGATCTGCCTGCATTGGTCTCCCAAAGTGCTGGGATTACATGTGTGAGTCACTATACCTAGCTGAAACAATGTCATCTCAAATGATGGGCTGGAGTATGCTTTCATGCCTGGAGTCGGTTGTTGAACTTGGAGTGGGGATGCCATCATTTTATTTTAAAAGTTTTCTCATTTTTCCTTTAATTGATGATTAATCATAGAAAGCCTCTCAATTATGTCTCTTCAATGAGTCCAATCAGTTCAGCTGTAGCCACTCAATTCTCAACCCTTATTTTTGCAATTTCCCTGTTTTCTTTCTAGTATTTCAAATACTGTAGCAGTCACTGGGGCTTCTTCTATCAGTATGCTGTCCAAGTTCACCATCAGTGAAAGTTTTACAGATTGTATTACTACAGGATGCCAGGAGCTGTCCACATTCCACAAACCACAAGTGTTACAATTTTTACTGCCAGAGTAGCATCACCTGAGATGGGCTTGGTAACCAGGGGTTCAGACTCTTCAGCAAGAAGGGTTTAGGTCATCTCACCAAAAATTTGACCCAGACCATGTTTGGTGCTAGCTATAGAAAGGAGAATCTAGAGTGAAAGACAGAGAAAGGAGATGACTGAGTATCAGTTATGGTTTTAAGATCAACTGCAGCAACAGATCTTGAAGAAGCTATCCCAAATAAGGGCAGGTTGTTAAGAAAAATAAGTGGACGTAAATGGCTCAAAGGATGGGCTGTAGCGGACTCTTTTCCAAGTGGTATCCCCATCCCCCAGCTGCTAGAATTGTCAATTGCTAATGGCTACAGTAGTACCTTTTGTGGGAATTTGACTGGGCAGCCAAGAACAGCCTTCTCCAATGTTGCATCAACCCCTAGAGGTCATTCTCAGCTAGTAACTGGGTGAAGCAGAGATAGAAAGCCTCAGCCATTCAGCCTTAATTTAAGACCACTCTGAAGGGTTATTCTACCTCCATATAAGATTAACTGATGCCCTGAAAGCAGCTGTAACTCGGGTCAGCCTCTCTCCGTCCATTTTGCTTTCATCAAGTTCCTTATTTGTGTTTCTCCCCAGAGCGCTCCCAACAAATCTTTTGCATACAACTCTGTCTCAGTGTGTTTCCTGAAGTCTCAATCTAAGACGCAGTATTTGAAGAAAAAAGACAGACAAAAATTTTTATTAATTAGAAAATAATTCTACATTTTCAAACAAAGATAATTCAAATTCTTGTCATCCATTAGTTCATCACCTGGAGAATTCTGAATGATTCATGATTCAACTGTCATTGCACTATACACAACATTTCTTTCTTTCTTTTTTTTTTTGAGACGGACTTTCGCTCTCGTTACCCAGGCTGGAGTGCAATGGTGCGATCTCACTCACTGCAACCTCTGCCTCCTGGGTTCAGGCCATTCTCCTGCCTCAGCCTCCTGAGTAGCTGGGATTACAGGCGTGCGCCACTATGCCCAGCTAAGTTTTTGTATTTTTAGTAGAGACGGGGTTTCACCATGTTGACCAGGATGGTCTCGATCTCTTGACCTCGTGATCCACCCGCCTCCCAAAGTGCTGAGATTACAGGTGTGAGCCATTGCGCCTGCCCCTCAAACATTTCTTAATCATGTCTTCATTTTATTTTATTTATTTTTTTGTTGTAAATTTATACATACAAAGCAGACTCTTTGTTTTTAATGTCTGCAAAATACATTATTGTTCGGATGCACTATGATTTATTTAACACCTCCCCTAATAATGGGTATTTAGGAAGCTGTGTCTTTTGTTTCTGCAGACATTGATGTTATAGTACATATCCTTGTATACACTATTTTTCTGCATAGGTACAAGAATATCTGGGGTGTAAATTTCTTGAAACAAAGATACCAGGTCAAAGAGTTAATGCATTTTATTTATTTTTTTAATTACTTTTTTTTTGAAAGAAAGAAAAAAAAGTGAAGGAGAGGAAGAAAGAGGAAGAAAAAGAGGGAGCGAGAACGGGAATGTAGCTTTATTCTAAAAATGGGTATTAATAATGGCCGATCAATATATTGTGTATTTAAGGTGGAGAATGTATATTTTGTGTATTTAAAGTGGAGAGCTCTATAAATATTTGTTGAGTTTACTTGTTCCGGATCTGAGTTCAAGTTCTGGATATCCTTATTAATTTTCTGTCTCGTTGAGTCTAAATCTCTTTATGAGTCTTATGCATCTGGGTGTTAGAATCATTAGATCTTATTGTTGCATTGATCCTTTTACCACTATATCTTTGTTGCTTTGAAATCTATTTTATCAGATGTAAGAATTGCAACTCCTGCTATTTATTTATTTATTTATTTTTGCTCTTTATTTGGTTGGTAAATCTTTCTCCATCCCTTTGTTTTAAGTCTTTGTGTATCTTTGGATATAAAATCGGTCTGGATGTAGCATACCATTAGGTTTTGGCTTTATCTTTTGATTGGGGGATTTAGTCAACTTAAATTTAGGGTTACTGCCATTTGATGTTAACTGGCTATTTTATCCATTCATTGATGTAAATTCTTCTTTATGTTGATGCTCTTTACTTTTTGGTATATTTTTAGAAAGGCTAATACTGGTTTTTCCTTTCTATGTATAATGTTTCTTTCAGAAGCTCTTGTAAAGCAGGCCTGGTGGTAATAAAATTTCTGAGTTCTTGCTTGTTCATAAAAGATTTTATTTTTCCTTCAATTGTGAAGCTTAGTTTGACATGATATGAAATTCTGGGCTGAAAGTTCTGTTCTTTAAGGATGTTGAATATCAGCCCCCACTCTCTTCTGGCTTGTAGGGTTTCTGCTGAGAGATCTGCTGTAAGTCTAATAGGCTTCCCTTTGTGAGTAACCTGAGCTTTCTCTCTGGCTGCCCTTAGTATTTTCTGCTTTGTTTCAACCCTGGTGAATCTAACGATTATGTGCTTTGGGGTTGCTCTTCTTGAGGAATATCTTTGTGGTGTTCTCTGTATTACCTGGGATTGAATATTATCCTGCTTTGCTAGATTCAGAAAATTTTCCTGAATAATATCCTGAAGAGTATTTTCCAGCTTGGATTCATTCTCTTCGTCATATTCAGGTACACCTATCAAACGTAAATTAGGTCTTTTCATATAGTCCCATATTTCTTGGAGACTTTGCTCATTTCTTTTTATACTTTTTTCTCTATTCTTGTCTTCTCGTTTTATTTCATTAAGTAGCCTTCAACCTCTGATATCCTTTCTTCTGCTTGATCAATTCGGCTACTCAAACTTGTGCATATTTCGCTACGTTTTTGTCTTGTGTTTTTCAACTCTGTTAGTTGATTTATATTCCTCTCTATATTGTCTATTCTTGTTATCATTTCGTCAAACCTTTTTTCAAAGTTCTTAGTTTCTTTACATTGGGTTAGAACAAGTTCTTTTAATTCCCAGAAGTTTCTTATCATCCACCTTCTGAAGCCTACTTCTGTTAATGGAACACAGTCCTTCTCCATCAGGGCTTGTTCCATTGCTGATGAGGAACTGTAATCCCCTGAAGAGGAAGAGGGGTTCTGATTTTGGGTATTCTCAGCCTTTTTTGCTGGTTTCTTCCCTTTGTTATGAATTTATCCATCTGTCATCTTTACGATTACCTCCTTTCTAGTTGGGTTTCTGAGTGGATGCCCAGTTTATTGATGCCCATTTTAAATGGGAGATATAGACTTTTTTGTAAATTTATTATTGGAAACAGATTTGGATTTAAAAATAATAAACCCAATTTGAGTTTTGTTTCATAACCAACTGTTCTTTCCTAATGCTGCCGAGATGACAATGGATGATCTCAGGGCCACCACAGATGCTTTGCTCTGAATTCTCAGGTCAGTATAAAGAGTCAACAACCCTTCAAGGACTTACAGGCTGGTCTGCTTTGTAGCAGTCACTCTCCAGCAGCTGGACTTATCTGAAGTCCAGATTTTTCTTCCAACTCTGAGTCATTCATTCATGTAGAGATTGTTAGTGACTCTTCTCTGATACCTTAATTCTTTTTTTGGCCTTTAATTTCCAGGCTCCTTTTGTAATTGTTTAATGTCTAATTACATAATAAATTCCTTATTTTGAAATACTCACAGCGGTTTTGCATACGTGATAGAGCCCAGGCCAATTTAGATAACTTTACATTGCACCACAACATATCTAGTTTTCTTTTTCTTTTTAAAAAATCTTTGTAATTTAACACTTTACAAATCCTCTTAAATGTAGGTTTTACATCTTTCTAAAATTCAGGATTTTAAAATAGATTTTACTTGGGTTATTTCCTTCTTGTGAATTTATTCATTTATTTGCTCTTCATTTTTTCTGTTCTATTTGGACTCCATAAAAGAGGATGTTTGCATTCGTACTCTTATCCTTTAGGTCTCTTTATTTTCCATTTATGTTTTATTTCCTTATCTCATATTGATACCTTATGGAAGAATTCCAATAAGGTTTCAATGTATTGGCTTATTCTTTGCTATCTTCATTCCTACAGTCAACTTACCTTTTAAATTATTTATATCCCATTCGTCATATTTTATTATGCAGTGCCTCTAGTTTTTTTTTTTTATTCCAAGACATTTTGTCCTTGTTTCATACTTTCAGGGTTCTCCCTTTTTCCTCCAAAGGTCTGGAATATGCTTATTTTCTGTTTCAATAATTTTTGTTCCTGATTCACGTTTTCAAGGTGAAACCTGGTTTCTATGATACTATTTAATATACTTATTTAAGTTTGTACTGTTTGGCCTGTTATTCCCTTTTGTGTATTAGTTAAGGGTTAGCTTGTCATTTTTCTCTTTGGATGACAAAAGCCATAACAGTGTTTCCTTTGTGTGGTAAATCTGTAGAGAATTGCACATTCTACACATGTACCCCAGAACTTAAAGTATAATAATAAAACAAGGGAAAAACATAATTGAGAAACTTTTGATACATTCTCTTATTCAGTGGGTGGGGATAAATAAAAGAATACCTGTGATTACTACTACTGTCGATGCAGTACTGGAGTTTGAAGTCTGCAGCCAGTGCAATAAGACAGGAAGCACGTGAACAAATACTATATACATATATACGGTAAATAGGCAAAATTTGTCACTAAAGCGGATATAACCAACTACTTATAAAACTCAAAACCTACTAATAGACTCTTTTTACTAACACAAAGATGCAGCAAGGATGCACATAATATCAACCTATATAAGCCAAATATTCCTCTAGATCAGTTAAAACTAGCAAATATAACAAGAAGAAAAAATTTATAATAGAAATACAAATACATAAAAATGTAGTAATTTACCTAATAAAAGAACAAGAACTTTATTAAAAACACACTCTTTTAAAAGATGTATAAGATTATTTGAAATCAGCAAAGAAATATAAAATGGTTATAAAGAGGTTGGCTTAACTGCTTTGTAAAGGGGTCATGGACATATACCCCCAAAGCCACATGGTACAGATACAATATTGAGTTTATCAGAGGAAAACTTACAACAGAGTAGTAGCAGAGCATATGCAGTTTCCAGTGATTATTTTGTGGCTTAGGTAGGTTAGGTACATAATATGTGTGCACACTGGCCAATGATCCAACAGAGATGGGCTAACCTTTGCTGGTAAGTTGGACATGCAACTGAGGACAGTCCAAGAGCAAAAACAAGCTCTACACCCAAGCCTCATTACATATATGCATATATTACACTATGTATCTTCAGAAGAGAAGGGAACACCTAGTTTCTCTAAATGTCAGGAAACATATCAGCAGATCTTCCATGCAAGAAGCAACCTTAAGAACTATGCACATGGATGACCAAAGTCTGCACACAGGGGTCATGGGAATAGCGTTGTCTGCCAAGAATACTGACATCAGCTGAGCCAGCTTCCTGGTAACCTACTTGTAGAGGGAAGAAAAGATGTCTCTAGGGCCATCTGCAGTTGTCTCTCATCATTAACATTATGAAAATCTATACTTTTCCAATATTAACCTAAATATATTAATGTAAGATTTCAAATAAAATTCCAGAAGGCTATTTTTAAGGATTCACCAACTTATAGAATTTATATAGTACTATATATTTTTTAATTAAAGTTAGGGAGCCCTGATCCTAAATGATATGAAAATGTACTATAGAAATACATAATAACAAAATAATTTGGCACTGAGGCAGCCATAGCATACAGACCATTGGAACAGACTAAAGCAGGGTTCGTCAAGCCCAGGACCATCTCGAGCCATGTAATTTGTTGCTTTGAGAGTTGGGGGGCTGTTATGTGCATTGTAATATGTTTAGGTCTACCAGATATCTGATAGTATCTCAGCCCCTCATCTCCCAATTTTGACAAGCCAAAGTTTCTCCAGTTATTTTCAAATGTCCTCAGTGGTGGGGGGAATTGACCCTGGTTATGAACCACTAGACTAGAATGCTAAAAAATAACATCATGCATTATGAGGGAATGTTTTTATGAAATGAGCACCACAAACCACTGGGGGAAATGATTTATTGATGACATTAAGAAAATTGGTTCACATATGAAGAAAAATAAAGCTAGATACTGTGGTGGGCTGAATCATAGTTCACTCAAAGCTGTTCACATCTCACTCCATGGACCCTGTCATTTTTATCGTACATTGTAGAATGGGACTTTGCATATGTGATTGAGTTAATATCTTCAGATGGAAAGATTATCCTGGATGGGTATGATGTATTCATATGGTTCTTGTAAGAGAAAGAAATGGTAAGAACATGGAGGCAGAGAGATTGGAAGATGTGATGCTTTTGGCTTTGAAGACAAAAAAAGGAGGCACGAACAATGGAAGGTAAGGACTGCCTCCCTAGAAACTAGAAAAGGCAAGGAAATGGATTATTCTCTAGAGCCTCCACAGGCAGTATGGCCCCAATAACACCTTGGTTTTGGCCTACTAGCAGATTTCTCTCCTTCAAACTGTAAGAGAATAAATTTGGATTGTCTCTAGTCACTAAGTTTGTGGTAATTTATTACAGCAACACTAGGAAACTGATAGATGCTATCTCTTACTGTATATATGATGGAAAATGCTGAAAGGATTAAGACATTCACATAAAATGAAAAAATGTAGCAGATAGTTTTGGAAAATAAATCTTTGAACTTAGGCTGGGAAATGAGTTTTCTAAAACATAAAATCCTAAGCAAAACCCAAATATATATAATTACATCTAAATATTACTGAATGGACATTTAATGGAGGAACTATTTATAAAGTCAGGACAGAGCTGAAAGGTTCTAATATGCAAATTCTGGCACACTGGCTATGTAAATTAAAACAGCAATGCTAAAACAATGGAAAAACTGGAGGTGAAAGGAAATCACTTTGACCATTATGCGATTTCCAAAAAGCAGAAGATGAAATTGACATATGAAAGACACTCTCCCCTGTACGAGAAGGCAAGGAACAGCCTTCTCTTCAAGGACACGAGGTTAAGACCAAGAAAACAGTGTACAGACCTTGTCAGAATAACTGTTAACTTTCCAGCCTCACCACATAATTTAGTCACATTTTCAAGGTTTACTATTCTTTGCCCAATTCATTGTGTGTGTGTGTGTGTGTGTGTGTGTATTTGGGTCTTCATTTATTTATGAGTACTCCTATGCTATGTAAAATTTATACTATGGTTTTCTCCTGTTAATCTGTGTTATTCCAGTTTAATTCTTAAAGCTGGACAGGGACCTAAAAAGATGGAGGTGGAGACTTTCCAACCCTATGGAGTCAAGTGACAAAAGTTAATGAAGTACTTGGGGCTAACAACAGTGTCTAGCCTTCATCACCCATAGGCCTGAAGAGGCCCAAGGCAGGACTGGTTATCAGAAGCTACTCAGAACTGCAGCTGTGGCCTTGCAAAAGGATGCGGCTATTCCCAAATCATGGTCTGGAAGAGAAAAAGTTGGGAGGATATCTGTTTCCTTCATCTCTCTGTTATCCTATTTTCCTGCCTCATTCTGGTGTTTCCTATTGTCTGAGCATACCTGGAAGCCAGAGGGCTGGAAAGGCTGGTTGAGGCAGTCTGTGAAGTCCAGCTTCATGGATCACAAATCAGGTGGGGAAAATTGACAGTTTATCTGCAGGGTCATAAATAGAACCTTCAGTACAACTAATATCATTATTTTAATTCAAAAATACCTTAGAAAAATGACATGAGTTAAAAGTTTAAGAAAACTATTTCCAAGTAAAAAATTAGTAAGTGATGGCATCCCTACAAATGGCAAAATAAGGCAATCTGAAATCCTCTTGTCCATAAAACAACACTGGTAAAACAATCATCATCAACTTCTTCAGAACTTTGGAAATAAAGCAAAGGCCTGGAGTAATCTGAGGAGTACTTATTGAAGAGTGGCTGAATTGCAGAAGGAGGAGTAAGGATGGCATTTCCCTTGCTGTACTCCCACCTCCTTCTCCCAAGCTCTGCAGTGGCCTTGAGAACTAGCAGTTTCACGTTAGTCATCATGAAAACCAGTTGCCAAGCAGCCACTGGAGAGAGCAGAAGAAATGTAAAGCTCCCCTAAGAAGCCCATCCCAAGAGACATGTCATGATGGGATGTCTCCGGCAGTTTTCTGGAAATCCCCACTTGCACGGCTTATTTTCATTTAATCTGATCAGGTCGGACTCACTGTGAAGGCCTTTCTCCCCGAGGCATTTGTGAAAACAATCACTGGCAATTGTACGTTTTTCTATTGGTACACAGCATTTGTACATATTTATAAGGCAATTTTTTTTTAACAGTGAAGATGTCTGAGATGGTGATGACAGCTGGGACCAACAAGAAGTTGACCGAACAGCTTAAAAGGAAACACTAGTCTGAGCCTAAAATGAAAGTTGGAAAGGAGGAAAAAAAAGAAAACACTGGGAACTGAAAACGCCACAGAGGGGCTTTGAAAAGTTTCTAAAATAATCTGAGAAGTTTAGAAGGCTGTACACATGTGCAGAGCTGTGTGTATGCCCGAGAGAGACCTAAGAAATCTCTGATTGCTCATGTTTGACTAACCTTGAAGTTCTCTTCAAGCAGGAAGTAAAGGCTAAAGCAGAATTTTAAACTGCCAGGAACTTCACTCAGCTAGACCACAACACACAAACTAGCTCCTTGCTGAAATATGGGAGGTTTATTGCTTTAAGGCATTTAAACTTTAGCAGCTACATATGACAAAACGTTCATATAACAAAAAGAACTGCTTTACAAAAGTCGTTCTGGAAAGTCACTAGACAAACGAACAGCGATAATAGCAGCAACAAATGGCAACTCTACCACCCTGGAGAGTAAGTCCCTTATATTATTTAAACATCTAGATTTCAACAAAGCATCACAAGACATGCAAGAAACAAGAAAGTATGACCCATATACATGGCAGGGAGAGAAAACAGTAGACTATTCCTGACAAAGCCTTGGAGTTAAAAATTGGAGTTACTAGAAAAACATTTATAGCAGCTATTTGAATATGTTCAAAAAACTAAAGGGAATTATAGCTAAAGAACTAAAGGAATGCATGAGAATAATATTTCACCCAATGAAGTTCAATAAAGAGACAGAAATTATTTTAAAAAGACATATAGAAATTCCAGAGTTGAAATCTACTATAACTGAAATGAAAATGTCACAAGAGGGCTCAATAACAGATTTGAGCTAGTGGAAGAAAGAATCGGCAAACTTCAAGATAGGCTAATTGAAATGATCTAGTCTGAAGAACAGAAAGAAACGAAAAGAAAGAAAAATGAATAGAACCCCAGAGACCTGAGCAGCAGCTTGAGCTGGCTACATTCCTCCACCGATGTCACTGCTCCCCTCCAGGTGCAGATTTGGTGCAGTTCTCGTTTTTCATATTTTAGCAACCATTTTCTGCATGTGTCTTTTTGAACCTAGAGGTTGAAGGAGCTCTGCTGCTTCTGACCCCGGTACTGAAATAACCTTTGCGGTTTCCCTAAACCCTCTCCACCCATTTAAAAAATTTTCCATGTATAAATATTCTCCTTCAAATTGTCTTAGTTGAGTAAAATTATACATGTTTACTACAGCAGACAAAAGAAGACCACCTAATTGTGCTATTTCATTGCAAGAAAAAAATGAATGAGATATATTTAGAACAACATTCGTCCCATACCTGGCAAACATAGGGTTGAATGAAAAAAAAAAGACATACAATAAAACTGGTAGTACCACAAACCTATATCTTATATGCATATAAAACCCACAGAAGTCTACTACTTTTTCTTTCCTTTTTAATTTTTATAAATAGAGATTGCATGTCACTATGTTGCCCAGCTGTTCATGAACTCCTGGCTTCCAGCAATCCTCTTATTTCACCTCCGAAAGTGCTGGGATTATAGGTGTGAACCACTCTGCCCAGCCTGTTTTCAAAGATACTCCATGTAGATATTCCATGACATACCAGGGTGGGTACCAATTGAGAAAATAAAGAAGTGGAAATAATATCAAGAACGAAGGAAAGAATAAAATTATATGTTTGAGGAATTTTCATGGACAAATAGACTATGTCATGAGCTAAGGAGTTTGACTAACTGAACTCACTCATGGATGTCCAGAAAAAGGCAAATAAGTAAAAATAAAATTCATGGTTTGAATCAGGTGATTTCTGACTCTTTTAGTTTCTGAAGTTCCTTTACAATATAATTATGGATGTAAGATTTCTTAAGATGAAACTGGGCAGTCTCATTTTCTAAAATGGCAGACTGGTGATTAGTCTGCCTACGGTTACACCCATTCAACACCAAAGTGAAGAATTCTGCCTAAAGGAAGTTGTCATCTTGACCAGTGAGGGGAGGATGAGCAATGAGGTCGTTGGTTGGATAGGGGCTTCCCATGGATTGAATGTTAGAGTAAAACTCTGCCAAGTGGTAACCAGGAGACTCTCATGGACAGAATGAAGATACAGATGGATCCATAGATTAAAGCCAGTCTCAAGTAGGGACATTACATATTTCTGCTCATTAATTGGCTGTATATATATTTTAAAGCTGCACTATATTTTTCCTAATGCTGCATATCAATGTATTGTTATGTGAAATCACACCAAATTGCACCTCAATACAATAATCATATTAAATTGATAGATACCTTTGCCTTTGAGTAGTCCAAATTAACAAAAATGAGGGAAGCCATTGATCATTGTTGGAGAAGAAAAAAAGGGGTTAGGTTTGATGATCAGAATAAGCAAGATTTGGAGAAGTCAGTGAGGCAAGAAAAATGCCAGGCATCATCCCATCTAGAAAGAAGTGATAACTATTTATTTTGATTAACATTTCATGTGCCTGGTAATCAAGCCCAAATAATTTAGATGTGGGAGAATGTGGGCTATGTAAGATTTACTTCTCTTGATAAGTGTGGGAAGGGGATTTGGCAGATACATCCTAAAGATAGAGAACAGATAATTTTTTAAAAGAAAACTATTTTGCTTATGACATTGATTTAACTTACAAAAGTAGATATTGTTTCTAATGCCAGCTGTCTCTTCATTTGGGACTATTTTAAATTCTCATGTGAATGATGATTTATCTTTAATTATCACACTGCTAACTTTTAAAAGCAGTTCTATAGTCTTATTCAGTTGTTTTAAGTAGGCAAGCATATTCAAGTAAACAATAAACTAGAGGCCAGGAATGATTGCTCACGCCTGTAATCCCAGCACTTAGGGAGGCCAAGGCAGGTAAATCACCTGAGGTCAGCAGTTCGAGACCAGCCTGGCCAACACGATGAAGCCCTGTCTACTAAAATACAAAAATTAGCCAGGCTTAGTGGTGGGTGCCTGTAATTCCAGCCACTTGGGAGGCTGAGGCAGGAGAATCATTTGAATCCGGGAGGTGGAGGTTGCAGTGAGCTGAGATAGCACCACTACACTCCAGCCTTGGCAGCAGAGCAAGACTCCGTCTAAAAAAAAACAAAAAGGAGAGAGAGAGAGAAAGAAAAAAAAGAAAAATACACTACAAGTAGCATAAGAATATCTTCCTTCTGAGTATTTTCAAAAATGGGATCTATGCACATAGTTGCCTAAGGCATGTGATGGAAGTTAAATGAAATACGCTATGTTTACTCTGTGGAACAAAAGAGACCAACTGGATTCCTGTAGCGCCAATCTCTTGGTGCCAGAGAGAATCTTCCTCAGGACCAGTTAATCTCTCACCATCAATGAGACCTCCTTAGAGGTAGCTATGTAAAAGTTGAATTGGAATTTTAGGTAGCATCATTCTAGAAAAGGGAATTTATCATTTTCAGGTAAGGTAAAAAGGAAAGAGAAATGTATTCTCATGCACAACATGGGTTTGTTCTGTGTGGGTTCACTTTTATGCAGAACTTCTTCCGCCTCTGCCATCCCTGAGACAGCAAGACCATCCCCTCTCTTCCTCCTCCTCCTTAGCCTGCTCAATGGGAAGACAAAGAGGATGAAGACCTTTATGATGATCCATTTCCACTTAATGAATAGTAAATACATTTCTCTTCCTTATGATTTTCTTAACCTTTTCCTTTTTAGCTTATGTTATCGTGAGAATACAGTATATAGCACATATAACAAACAAAATATGCATTTAACAACCACTTGTGGTATCATAAGGCTTCTGGTCAACCGTAGGCTATTGGTAGTTAAGTCTTTGGAGAGTCAAAATTACATGTGGAGTTTGACTGCACCAGAGGCTGGTTCCCCTAACTCCTGCACTGTTCAAGGGTCAACTGTATTGAGAAAACAGTTTGAAGTCTTGCCAATTATACAATTGGTAGTCGAACATACCATGTAACATTTTCAAGATTCTGGAAGTCACAGCTTTGGTACCACATCTGTTTCACGTGTATGCTCCAGCACCCAAATCATAATTGTGAAGACTTCTACTGTTTTGTTGTGTTGTCAGTCAGTTATCGTTTGTGTTAAACTGTGCAAGAGGCATGCCTCCTGATTGACTGAAGTTTCAGGGTGAAACAGAAAAGCAGGTGTGAGCAGTGCCAGGATTCTGCAAACTTTCAGAATATTGCAGCTTCCCCGCTTCCCTCTCAGCACGGAAATGCTTTCTGATGTGAGCCGAACACTCACCAGACCTCTGTGTTACTTTGAAGTGCTTGCTTTTCCCAGCAGTTCTGACCAATCTTTATGGGAAAGTGGAATTCTCTAAGCTGGGTGCCTCATGGAGCATCGAGAGTGGCTGGTGTATGGCTGGTGTACAGCTGGTTTTAAGAAGGCAGAAGCTTTCTCTTCTGAAAATTTAAATGCTTTGCAGGTTTGTAATGAAAGCAACGCAGACTGATGGCTGATGGCCTGACTTCTCTGCTTTCCTGAAAATTCAGCTCTTGTGAGAGATCGGAGGGACACTAACTTACTGTGTTGTGGACTTTCATCCCGAATATCCCACCGCTGATGCCCTAGTCATTGTCTTGAATATTTACTGCCCATCAACTAGAAGAACAGGAACAGTTTAGTTATCACTTAGTTGTAGATGTTACCAATAAAAAAGCCATAAACATGGTCTGAATATTCCACATAAGGCCAAGGGAATATTTTCTCTAAATCCTTTCACAGTTTATTTTGAATAAAACAGAGTATGTATCTATTCTATTATTATGAATTACATGAATTATATTCATATAATATATTCAAAAAAACATTTTATGAATTATATTTCTAAATGATGATAGGTACATACAAAATAGAATTTGGGGTCCAAAGTTCTAGTTATGTGTGAATGGTAGGGAAATTCTCTTCTAAAGTATGGATGATCACTGCATTATAGAGCTCTTTATAATTAGCTCTTAAAATTTTAGAAGAGAATTTAAAGCAATATTTCCCTAACTGGAATAGTTTACTTGGTTATGATGATTAGAGGACACTTTGTCTATTGCTAGATACAAAAGTCAGATTACACCACTCTTCTGCTCAGACCTCTCCAATCACTTCCTATGTTACTCAGAGTTTCTGTCATTGAATCACCTCCAGCCACAATGCCCTATGTGGCAAGTCCGCTGATCTTCCAACCACCTCACCTCTCTAATTGCCTGCATTACATACCACTTAGCTCACTGCGTTCCAGACATACTGATTTTCCTCCAGAGGACAGAACGTTTACCCTTGCAGTTTCCTCTGCCTGGGAAACTTCCATCTTCCTGGAAATTTCATGGGTTACTTTCTCATTCCCTTTAGTCCTTTCTCTTATATGCGACCTGTGATATTTCTCCCACCATCCTGTCTAAAGTTGCATGCCCCACCCTGAAGTTTCTAATCTCACCTCTATGCAGTATTTTTAATAAACAATATATATTTTACACATTGCTTATTGTCTGTCTTCTTATTAGAATGCAATCTTCATGAAGGAAGCTATTTTATTCTCTTTTCTTCAGTACTGTCACTCAAACAACTAGAAAGATACCAAATAGGTATTAATCACTCAATAAATATTTGTTCCAAAGTAAACAGTAGCTGACATTTATTTCGTGCTTCTTCTTTGCCACATACTCCTTTAACTACTTTATATGTGTGTAATTTTCTACTCAGAGTGATTCTGCCTTTCTTCATTTCACCGAAAAGAAAACTGAAAATGGCTTTGAATAACTTCAAGATTTTATTACTAGAAAGCAGAAGAGCAGAATTTAAATTCTGACCTCCCTATTCTTACAGATCAAACTCGCAGCAATTTCACCCTATTAACTCTAATAGTGATGTACCTACCCGGAACCTACGTTTTGCTATGACTTGAAGAGAGGGCATTTAAATTTTTTCCCTCAGGTTAATTTTTAAAAGATTCCTACAATCATTAATCAGCAGCATTTATTTTGGGTGTGAATAATTGCAAATGTCATTTAGCATTTGCCTCAACGGCGGAATATATAAACATTTCGAAATCCATGACATTCCAGATACCATAAAACCGATGAAATTAATGCCTGTAGAGTGACAGGAAAATATATCTGAATAACAGCATTGTGTGTTTGATTTTTAGCAGTACTTATAGGAGATTTATTTATAAATGAATTATTTTCTATTTTTAAAGACAAAAAATAGGTACTTTATAAGAGGTTGTTATAATTATTAGGATCACTCATATCACTTTTAGAATGCGGATGAGAAAATTGGGCCCCATGGATGGTGACCCTTAAGCTGTAATAAGTCGTTAGCAAAAACAGGAAAAGGACCCTTGACAATTACTCACATCATTTATTGACTGACAGTATCCATGTATCCTTTAAACTAAAGTGTGCTGTTTATATTGGTTTTCTTACAAACAAGAAAGGAAAATAATATATTTAAATTATAAATTAATTTTTTTTTGTTTCAGAGAAAGTAAAATATGTATGTTGGTTAAAATATACTTAACCATGATCATATTATTCTTTTATTCATTTTAGTAATTTTCATTTTTCCTTACATAAACAAATGAAATGTTCACCTTAGCACAGTGGACAAAATAAAAGCATAAATATTTCTGATTTGTTTTGCTAAACATAGATTGAGTAAACTAAGTTCTAAAAACTTTTTTTTTCCCAAATAGCTTTCAGAAAAGATACTATAGGAGCATGAATAAATGCCTTACGTTTTCATAGTCAAATTAAAATTGCTATGTTGGTTAAACTTCCCTGCTTCTACCCTGCTCCTTGACAGCAAATGATATGACATAGAATAATGTATACTTGCTTCTGTCTGTTTTGTGCTCAGAATTGGATTACTTTAGAGGATGCTGAGCAGACAGTTTTCTCATAAGAGGATGCTCCTCCACTGCGTTACCGCCTATGACACAATGGGCATTATTTCAACCTGCTCTGTGTGTCTAGTGGAAGGAAACAACTTGTTTTTCAGAGGAGGAGATGGTAATTGGAGAAAAAGGGGGAAAAGAAAAGAAGAACAGGAAGATAAAGCAACTTTAGGAAATTTACCATGTAAGAGAGGGTCACTTCACTTAAGAGGGTCATCTTAGGCAGGTGACACGGGGATATGCTGGCCCTGTTAGAGCAGCCACTAGCTACAAGAAAGCAGGTCTGCTCCAGTAACCAGAGTATTGTGGAATTGGGGTACAATTCTCAGAACACAATAAATGAGACTCCTTTTAACATATCGTTAGAAGGTGCCTTCCTTAGCACGATGGAAAGTATTGTCATCTGAATGTTTAAGGCAGTATATACTGGTGGCACAATTCATTTCATCCATAACTTCTGAGCATCTGTCTAATGGGAAGTAGTACATCTAGTTTGTTACTTGGCACGTGAACAGGACTAATTATGCTCCGCTGACTTACTCTTCATTTCTCCCACTCGTTTCTGAAACAGGGAGACAAAGGACTGAATTGTCGTCTTACTACCTGACTTCCACTTTGCAGACACCTGCTCCCTCTTCCTACCTGCCTCTGCAAATTGATCTTGCACTAATTTCCCTGCAGATCGGGCAGCTTGCCCTTCATACACGCAGAGCCTTGTGCTTTGCTTCTTAATTTGAGATGAGGCTTCCTTGTTACTTCATCTTCCTTCCCGGATCCTATCTTGACTTAGTTCCTGTCTTGGGTAAGCTCGATGGGGAAGAGTTGGTGACATGTTAACTCAGGAAACATGGCTTGCGATCTGTGGAGCAACAAGAGCAGCTGGTGCTGCTGCTGTTTAGTTTTTCTTGGCAAATGAACATGGAATTAGGAATGGAGAAATTTGCCTCCACTTTAGCTGCTGTTTTCTACAGAGATGTTACATTTGCCAGCTCTCTCTCTCCCATACCACTCCAGCACCAGTGCTTACTACTTTAACGCGTTCCCCTAAATACATGACCCAGAGCCTCCTGTGCAGCCTTAATTCTAGGCTTCATACTCAGTGGCCCCTTGACTGGCCATTTGACCACAGTGTGAAGGAGATTTGGCTATAGTCAGCTTAAAGTGTACATTAAGTAAATACTATTCCATATCCCCAGTACTTTTATGTCAGTACCTACATTTTTGTCTATTTATTTATTAAAAATAAGCTTTAATGACATAACCTTTATATCATAAAATTGACTGATTTTAAGTGTACAAATCAAGGAGATTTGAATCACTGTATAATTAGGATATTAATTATATTATGTTAACTATTTTTATCACTCCCGAAATTTCTTGCACCCTTTGCAATAAATCCCCACTCCTTGCCTCTGGCTTCTAGCAACCACCGTGCTAGAAGTGGTTGTTGTTTTGGTTTGCTACTTTTTAAGAATGTCATTTAAATAGAATCATATTGCTTATAGGTAGTCTTTACTGTGTGGCTTCTTTCGTTTAGCTGGATGATTTTGAATCTGTCCATGTTCTTGTTACATCATTAATATGTTCCTTTTTGTTACTGTTTTTAACCACTCTCTAGCTGATGGACATGTAGGTTGTTTCCAGCTTTTACTGATAATGATACCGATAATGGATAAATGTTTCCAGCATTTGGGGACAAATCTTTGTGGGGACATATGATTTCATTTTCTGGAAGATGACTAACTGACATTATTGGGTTTTATGATAAATGTTGGTTTAATTTGACAAGAAAGTGTCACCCTGTTTTTCAAGTTGCCATACCATTTTGCATTTTCTTGCAATGCACGTGAGTTCCAGTTGCTCTATATCTTCATCAACACTTGTCAGTCTTTTCAAAGTTTTCTAAATGGTGTGTGATCAAAGTATGGCTTTGATTGAGAAAGCTATAGAAGAAACTGACAATCATTTTCAAAACAATTTTTAAAAACTGCTTTAGTGGAGGGATCCTAGATATAGTTTGTGTGATGTAGTCCTAATGTAATATATTTACAAAAAAGAGAGTTGATACATTGTGCACTCATGACTTCCTATTTGGAATAGTCACAAATGAAAGTCAAAGTCCTTAGTTATTATAGATCTCTGAATACTTTTCTGATACTTTCAGAAAACTTGGTCAACATACTATTGGGATTTTCATATTGATTTCCCCTTACGCTTTTCAGATAAGCATATTGTGAATTTAGACATAACTTCAAAAAATGTGAACTGCCTTATTTTAATTATAGGGGCTTCTTGGAATACGTTTTCATAAGTACTTATCAGACCACAAACTCCCACTTATTCGAATAAAAATATAATCATTAGCTCTTCAGGCACAGAAGTACTTTCAGTCTTTGTCCATATTAAAAATGCTTTTTATTATAAGTATTAGTTTGGTTTGCTCAACTTGGTTGATATGGAAAATAATGATAAGAGTATCTATGCTTTCTGTAACCATAAAATGAGTCCATCATGTACTCTCATGTTATGCATTTGTAGCTTGTATTTATTACAAAAGTCTTTTTACTTTGTTTCAGTTGTATATTATTTATACATTAAATTGATACATTAACCCTTCTGCTTTCTTGCACTTTTAAAATTTGACTTGTCACTGTCTTAAAGTGGGCAAATTCTGTGCATGCACCATGATAATAAGATGACCTATTCTTGAGCCCAGTAGATTGACCAGACAAGGGGTATTATAGCTGAATACACAAATTTAGTTCTGTTCCTTAAATAACTACAAGGTATGATGCACCTGGGGAGTTCATCTAGGTCTTTCTTGTGTTGTAGAGATACAAAACACACTAAATCTATTTTTATTTCTGCCTTATGCAGCCTCACAGTGAGACTTCACACATGTAAATGAGTGTTTGTGAGGTGGGGGGTGGGAAACCTCCTGAAAAAATCTGTTCGTTTAATTTAAGCAGCTTTGTGATATGAGAGCCAATTTTGCATTTTAACGCCAAATTGAGCAAATAATTACTCTGGCCTTATGTCAAATTCTTCTTTGCATTAGGAGATAAGATTTAAATGATTTTAAACATACACTGTATTTAAAACAGTGCCTGGCACATAGTAAGTGATCAGTGAATGTTACTGTCATCTTCAGTGAAAGGGGTAAGAAAACCATACATTAATGTTTCAGGGTTGTCTAATAAAGAGAAGGTATATGATACCCAGAGTAGTATTTAACAGAAATTTTTAGAGTACT
Organism: Leontopithecus rosalia; assembly: GCA_028533165.1. Lineage (NCBI taxonomy): Eukaryota > Metazoa > Chordata > Mammalia > Primates > Cebidae > Leontopithecus > Leontopithecus rosalia. The sequence continues at coordinate 4,182,119 of CM052665.1, forward strand.
GGTACTAGTTAGTTGCTACCTAGAAATGAAAAGATGGCCAAGAATACAAAACCAAAAATATTTTAGTGAATATTTAAGGGCTGGTTTTTGTATAATTTACACTTAACAAAATGATTTTACCTGATTCTGTACATTTAAAAATTAATCATTAGGCTAAACTAATGGATTTGGTAGAATGTGAATCTCTTATTAAATGGTTTTTTAAGTTTTTTTTTGTGCTTAGTAACAGACTAGTTGGTATAGTGTCTAGATTTTTTTTCTTTTTCCTCTTTTTACTGCACAAAACCTCTTTCCATTAGCAAACTCATTTCCTGTGGCTTGGGTGGGACTGCCTCCACTTACCCGCCTTAAATTGGGTGCATATAAGGACTAGGCAATGGCTGAGGAGGATATCCTATTTCCTCTGACAAGAGTTGTCTGTTCATTTGGCATATTAATTCCACTTACTCGAAAGTACCTGCAATTTATCTTTTCTCATACTTCATGAGGAGTGCAGTGATCACTTGCTATTTCTAGAAGAGTAGAGTTTGCTGGCTTATTTCCTTCTTTGATAACTAAATGGTAAGTGGGCAGTGTCCCAAACCACAGGAAGAAAAGTTTTGATACTCAAAAAGTGACAAAATGATTGATGACTGTGTTTTTAAAGCACAGATAGGGTGAGGATTTTAGACACACCGTGCAGCCATTCTTCCCTGACGTTACCTCCAAGCTGTAGTGCTGTGTTCTACATACTCCTGCTCTATTCTCTACTTTTGGGGACTTAAACAATACCCCTCAAAGCATCATTTTTCTGTTCCAGGTAGTTCCCAAGTTGAGGGCTAGTCTTAAACTAGCACACTATTTTTCCTCTTCAAGTCCCCACTCCATTTCTGATAAAACAATAGTACTGATTCTAAATTTGATCTGGTGGAGAGTCTTATATACCAAGTTTAAGCATGTGTGTGTATGTGTGTGTGTGTGTGTGTGTGTGTGTGTGTGTGTGCAGATACCCAGATGATGGTGAATGCCTCTGAATAATGAAATAGTAGAAGATCTAAGCTATGTCTAAGGGCTAGGCTGGAAGCAGCATAAAAATAAAATGGAAAGACTAAACATCGTGCACTGGTGACAAGAGGATTGTTTAAGAAAGGACAAAAGTAGGCTGGGTACAATGGCTCACCCCTGTAATCCTAGCATTTTAGGAGGCTGAATCAGGCAGATCATGAGGCCAAGAGATCAGGACCATCCTGGCCAACACAGTGAAACCCCATCTTTTCTAAAAATACAGAAATTAACTGGATGTGGTGGTGTGAGCCTGTAGTCCCAGCTACTCAGGAGGCTGAGGCAGGAGAATCGCTTAAACCCAGAAGGCGAAGGTTGCAGTGAGCCGAGATTGCACCACTGCACTCCAGCCTGGCAACAGAGCGAGACTCCGTCTCAAAAAAAATCAACATTTTAAAACATAGAGGTGAAATGTCTAAAATGCTTAGTGGGACTGAGTCCAGATTTCCTAGATAGTGTAATGTGGTACCTTTTAAATATTTCCTATGTTGATTAATAAGTTATGATTATTACAAGCAGAAAAAAATAAATAGTGGCTTTGGTTTTACAATTCACACAGAAGATTTTACGTACTTTCACTAGCCCTACTCATATTTTTGACTATTAAAATATATAAATATATTTTGAAGGTGCAAAACTTGATTTTGAATTAAAGAACTGATAAATTTGGTTACTGACTGAACATAGTAAGGTAATAGTTGTGGAGAAAGTACAATTAAAGAGCTCCCTGAAATTTCTAATGGAAATTGTCTGAAACTTTGTGGAATGGTTACATAGAACAGTAGATTGAGAAAATAGATTTCTTAAATAAATAGATTTTAAATACATAGATTTTTAAATGCATACATTTCATTTTCTTAAGTAAATTTCTTAAAAAGACTTTCTATTTATTTAAAACATTTCTAGTCTGATTGAATTAGTCCATTTTGACACTGTTGTAAATAATACTACCTGAGACTGGGTAATTTATAAAGAAAAGAGGTTTGATTGACTCATAGTTCTGCATGGCTGTGGAGGCCTCAGGAAACTTACAATCATGGCAGAAGGGGAAGCCAGTACATCTTACATGGTGGCAGGTGAGGGAAGAGTGAGGAGCAAAGGGGAAAGAGGCCCTTATAAAACCATCAGACCTTGTGAGAACTCACTCACTCTCATGAGAACAGGAAACTGCCCCCGCTATCCAATCACCTCCCACCATTGTCCCACCCTCCACACTTGGGGATTATGAGGATTACAATTAGAGATGAGATTTGGGTGGGGACACAGAGCCAGATTATATCAGTGGTATTGCCTCTCTCGATCTTAGTTTCTTCTTTAAAATGAATGTGATGAACCTGAACACTCTAGGCCTTATAAAGTGTTAATATTTTGTGTTTTTGTGTGACTGCTAAATATTATAGCTCTGTCTGCTATTTTCCTGGACCCTATGTTTTTGTTGCATTGCTTAAATTTTTGTATTTTTATGTGAATCTGGAGGATGACAAACTGATACAAGACACTGCTTATTCATATACAAATATGTGGCCCATTTTAGGGAGACTTTGGGATTCTACAGACTTTTAATATTTCAAAAAGTAACCTTTTTCTTTTGTCATTTCTCTGAAAATTCTATAGTTAGATATGCCAATTTCATATCAGATGACAAGTAGAGGACCTGACAGTTTGTGGAACAGCAGGCCATTAAAAGTTTTCTTGAAATTTTCATAAGCTTTGCATTATTAGACATCTTATACTGGCTGCTCTTCAATCATTTTATCTTTGTATCATTTGTTGCTTCACCAATTCCAGTGATGTGTTTATATTATTAGCATATATCTTTTAATTCTGAAAAATTTACAAAAACCATGGAAAATTACAGAGGGTAGTATGGTATTGGCTTTCCAGAATTAATCATTGTTAATATTCTGTCATAGTTGTTTCATATTTCTTCTTTCTTTTTCAAAGTAATAGAGCGTTAAATAAAGATAAAGTCTCTTATATTTATGTTTGAATGCTATTTTTCCTCTCTTTTTCCAGTGACAACCACTCTCATACATTTACACATGGAGAAACTGTAAGATTACATACAGAAATCTTACAGTTTACAACTGTAATATCTTGCATACAAAAACTGGATATTCCCACAAGCTTCACAGGGAATGTATAGCAGTGTCAATTGCAGAGCATGAGCCTGTAGATCCTGGGAGTGCAAGTTCCAGGGCATGAATATTTAGATTCTTGATAGGATCACTGGTCTAATTATTTGTTGAAATAAAAATGAAATCACAATAATAGACATTATAGTTTTAGGATCTTTACATTTAACAAAACTAAATAACACTTTTGTTTTAAGTTTAAATCTGAAAAGTGTAAAAAGACTTATTCTAACAACCAAAACAATCAGTAACCTACAAAATCTAGTTTTACAAACGTATCAGAGATCTGAAACCAAACAGAACTATACTGCTTCAGTGATGAGTGTTTAATAAGATCAAACTACACAGCTGCTTTTACCTCTGGTGAAATAACACAAGAAAGAGGAATCTGCTATAGAAGAAAATGGAATTATTAGAAATGGAAATAATAATATAGAAACGGATAATTTATTATACAGGTTTAATGGCAATCGGACAGAACAGAGTAAAGGATAAATGAACCTAAAGACGTATCAATAGAAAATATTCATACTAAAAAAAACAAGAATGAAACAAGAGATTTCTAACATAATTCATAACTTATTCATAAACAGAATTTCGGAAAGAGAGGAAAGGGAAATAATGAAGAAAAGACTTTGAAGAGATAAAGGTCAAGAGCTTTTCAAACTTGATGAAATATATCAACCCACACTACCAGGAATCGTGGTGACTTCCAAACAGGGTGAGTACAAAGGAAATTATACCTAATTATATTATAGTAAAATGACTAAAAATTAAAATTAAAGAGAATATCTAAAAGTAACCAGAAAAATGAGACATTAAATAGAAAAAATAAATGCACAAATTATAGCTTACATGTTTTCGGAAACACTGGTAGCCAGAAGACTAGAGAGCATTATTAATTTGCTGAGAGAGAAACAAGCAAACTACTCAAAAAGCACACGAAAACAAAACATTTAGAAACCACTTTCAACCTAGAATTTAATAATCAGCAAACATAAACTGTAAAGAAAGAAGGCAAAATAAAAATATGCAATTATTTACTTTTCCTGTACTTTTAAATTTATTTTAAAATTAAAAAAATTATTGTGAGTACATAATAGGTGTTCATATTTATGGGGTACATGAGCTATTTTGATGCAGACATACAATATGTAATAATCACATCAGGGTAAATGGTGTATCCATCACCTCAAGCATTCATCATTTCTTCTTGCTACGAATATTTCAATTGTGTTCTCTCAGTTATTGTAAAATGTACAACAAATCATTTCTGACTGCTATAATCCTAGCACTTTGGGAGGCTAAGGTGGGTGGATCACATGAGGTTAACAGTTCAAGATCAGCCTGGAAAACATGGTGAAATGCTGTCTCTATTACAAATACACACACACACACACACACACACACACACACACACACACACAAACAAAAACAAACAAACAAACAAACAAAAAACAAACAAAAAAACAAACTGGGCATGGTGGTGTTTATAATCCCAGCTACTCATCAGGAGGAGGCAGAAGAATCACTTGAACCTGGGAGGTGGAGGTTATAGTGAGCTAAGATCATGCCACTTCACTCCAGCCTGGGTGAAAGAACAAAATTCTACCTCAAAAATAAAAATAAAAATAATTTTTAACTGTATTCACTCTGTTGTGCTATCAAATATTATATCTTACTCATAGTACCTAACTGTATTTTTGTGGCCATTAACTGTCCCCATTTCCCAACATTCCCCTGCACTATCCTTCTCAGCCTCTGGTTACTATCATTCTATTCTGTCTCTGTGAGTTCAATTATTTTAATTTTTAGCTCCCACAACTTAGTGAGAACATGAAAAGTTTGTCTTTCTGTTACTGGGATATGTCACTTAATATAATGCTCTCCAGTTCCATTCATGTTGTTGTAAATGATGGGATCTCATTCTTTTTGTGGTTAATACTCCATTGTGTATAACTACCATATTTTCTTTATCAATTTTTCAGTTGATAGATACTTAGGTTGATTCCAAATCTTGGCAATTGTGAATAGTGCTACAATAAACACAGCTGTACAGATACCTCTTCCGTATACTGATTTCCTTTCTTTGAGGAGATCCAGTAGTGGGATTGCTGAATTACACAGAATTTCTATTTTTAGTATTTTTAGGAACTTCTATACTGTTCCTTATAGTGGCTTCACTAATTCACATTCCCACCAACACTGTATGAGGGATCCCCTTTCTCCAGGTTCTCATCAGCATTTGTTACTGCCTATCTTTTGGATAAAAGCCACTTTAACTGGGGTAAAATAATATCTCATTGTAGTTTTGAATGATGATCACTGATGTTGACCAACTTTTCACATAACTGCTTGCCCTTTGCAAGTCTTCTTTTGAGAAATGTCTAATCAAATCTTTTGCCCATTTTAAAATCAGATTATTAGAATTTTTTCCTGTAGAGTTGTTTGAACTCCCTATGTATTCTTGTTAATCTTTTGTCAGATGGATAGTTTGCAAATATTTTCTCCCATTATGGGGATTGTCTCTCTGCTTTGTGAATTGTTTTCTTTGCTGTGCAGAAGCTTTTTAACTTGATATGATCCTATTTTTCCACTTTTGCTTTTTCTACTTCATGCCTGTGATTGTGAGGTATTCTTGAAGACATCTTTGCCTAGATGAATGTCCTGGAGAGTTTCCCCAATGTTTTCTTTCAGTAGTTTCAGTTTGAGGTCTTAAAGTCTTTAACACATTTTGACTTAATTTTTGTATATGGCAAGAGATAAGGGTTTAGTTTCATTTTGTACATAAATATCAAGTTTTCACAAGCCATTGATTGAAAAGACTTACCTTTTCCAGTGTATGTTCTTGGCACCTTTCATGAAAATGAGCTCACTGTAGATGTACGAACTTATTTTGGTGCTCTCTATTTTGTTCCATTGGTTTATGTGTCTCTTTTTACTCCAGTAGCATGCTGTTTTCATTACTATACTTCTGTAGCATAATTTAAATTCAGGTAATGTGACTCCTCCAGTTTGTTCTTTTTGCTTAGAGAAGCTTTAGCGAATCTTGTTCTTTTGTGGTTCCATACATACTTGTCTATTTCCCTTTTTTCTTCTTTTAATACTTCAAGTTGTGGAAACCATACATGTTTTTCTATTCAATTGAAGAATGTCATTGGTATTTTTATTTATTTATTTATTTTGTATTGCATTTTAGGTTTTGGGGTACATGTGCAGAACATGCAAGGTAGTTGCATAGGTACACACGTGGCAGTGTGATTTGCTCTCTTCCTCCCCTTCACCCACATCTGGCATTTCTCCCCATGCTATCCCTCCTCAGCTTCCCCGACCGCTGTCCCTCCCTTATTCCCCCCACTAGACCACAGTGTGTAGTGCTCCCCTCCCTGTGTCCATGTGTTCTCATTGTTCATCACCCACCTATGAGTGAGAATATGCGGTATTTCATTTTCTGTTCTTGTGTTAGTTTGCTGAGAATGATGTTCTCCAGATTCATCCATGTCCCTACAAAGGGCACAAACTCATCGTTTTTGATGTCTGCATAATATTCCATTGTGTATATGTGCCACATTTTCCCAGTCCAGTCTATCATTGATGGGCACTTGGGTTGGTTCCAGGTCTTTGCTAATGTAAACAGTGCTGCAATGAACATTCATGTACATGTGTCCTTATAGTAGAACAATTTATAGTCCTTTGGTTATATACCCAGTAATGGGATTGCTGGGTCAAATGGAATTTCTATTTCTAGGTCTTTGAGGAATTGCCACACTGTCTTCCACAATGGTTGAACTAATTTACACTCCCACCAGCAGTGTAAAAGTGTTCCTATTTCTCCACATCCTCTACAGCATCTGTTGTCTCCAGATTTTTTAATGATCGCCATTCCAACTGGAGTGAAATGGTATCTCAATGTAGTTTTGATTTGCATTTCTCTGATGATCAGTAATGATGAGCATTTTTTAATATGTTTGTTGGCATCATGTATGTCCTCTTTTGTAAAGTGTCTGTTCATATCCTTTGCCCATTTTTGAATGGGGTTGTTTGTTTTTTCTTGTAAATATGTTTGAGTTCTTTGTAAATTCTGGATATCAACCCTTTGTCAGATGGGTAAACTGCAAAAATTTTTCCCATTCTGTTGGTTGCCGATTCACTCTAGTGACTGTTTCTTTTGCCGTGCAGAAGCTGTGGAGTTTGATTAGGTTCCATTTGTCTATTTTGGCTTTTGTTGCCAATGCTTTTGGTGTTTTGGTCATGAAGTCCTTGCCTACTCCTATGTCCTGAATGGTTTTGCCTAGATTTTCTTCTATTATGGTGCCAGGTCTTATGTTTAAGTCTTTAATCCATCTGGAGTTAATTTTAGTGTAAGGTGTCAGGAAGGGTTTCTGCTTTCTGCATATGGCTAGTCAGTTTTCCCAACACCATTTATTAAACACAAAATCCTTTCCCCATTGCTTGTTTTTGTCAGGTTTATC
>CM052665.1:4190266-4254308 GCA_028533165.1 Leontopithecus rosalia
GGGGTTGCTCTTCTTGCAGAATATCTTTGTGGTGGTCTCTGTATTTCCTGGACTTGAATGTTGGCCTGCCTTGCGACGTTGGGGAAATTTTCCTGGATAATATCCTGAAGATTATTTTCCAGCTTGGATTCATTCTCTTCATCATATTCAGGTACACCTATCAAATGTAGATTAGGTCTCTTCACATAGTCCCACGTTTCTTGGAGACTTTGTTCATTCCTTTTTGTACTTTTTTCTCTAATCTTGGCTTCTCTTTTTACTTCATTGAGTTGATCTTCAACTTCTGATATCCTTTCTTCTGCTTGGTCAATTCGGCTGTTGAAAGTTGTGCATGCTTTGTGAAGTTCTCGTGTTGTGTTTTTCAGTTCCTTCAATTCACTCATATTTCTCTCTAAGTTGTCCATTCTTGTTATCATTTCCTCAAATCTTTTGTCAACGTTCTTAGGTTCTTTGCATTGAGTTAGAACATGTTCTTTTAGCTTACGGAAGTTTTTCATTACCCACCTTCTGAAGTCTGATTCTGTCATTTCATCACATTCATTCTCCGTCCAGCTTTGTTCCCTTGCTGGTGAGGAGTTGTGGTCCCTTGCATGAGGCAGGGTGTTCTGGTTTCGGGTGTTTTCCTCCTTTTTGCGCTGGTTTCTTCCCTTCTCTGTGGATTTATCCACCTGTCGTCTGAGTAGTTGTTGATTTTCTGACTGGGGCTCTGAGTGGACGTCCGGATTGTTCATGATGGAGTATTTCTGTTTCTTAGTTTTCCTTCTAACAGTCTGGCCCCTCTGCTGTAGGACTACTGAGGTCCACTCCAGGACCTGCTTGCCTGGGGTACACCTGTAGCAGCTGCGGAACCGTGAGGGTTGCTACCCATTTCTTCTTCTGCTATCTTTGTCCCTGAATGATGCCCGCCAAATGTCAGTCTGATCAGTCCTTTTTGAGGTGACTCTTTGGATATGCGGGGGTCAGGGAGCTGCTTGAGGAGACTGTCTGTACTTTATACTTGAGGAGACAGTCTGTACTTTATAGGAGCTCAATTGCTGAGCTGTGAGCTCCATTGTTCATTTAGGGCTGCTTGGCAGGTACATTTAAGTCTGCTGCAGCAGAACTCATAAAGCCTCTTTTTTTCCCTCAGGTGCTCTGTCCTGGGGAGTTGGGGCTTTATTTATGAGTATCTGTTGCACTGTCCTGCCCAACAAGGAGGCAGTCTAATCACTGCCTGCCTGTAGTGGTTATGCTGAGCTGCCGTGGGGTCCTCCCTGATGCTGTGGGCTTCACCTTGCTGCCGTGGGCTCTGCCCCACTGCTGTGAGCTCTGCCCTGCTGCTGTGTGTAATTCCCTGCAGTCCTGTTTATATGGGTGTGGTTAGAGCTGCCATGGTGATGATGGCCCACCTCTGTAGTGGCGGACTCTCTCTGTTGTGGCGGGTTGCCTTGACAACTGTGGGTTGCCTCAGCAACGGCAGGCTGTGTCAGCAAAGGCAGTGTACCTCGTAGGGGTTGAGTGCCTTGGTAATTGCAGATGCCCCTCTCCCTTCAAGCTGCACCATTCTGGGTTCAGCTGTGCTTGCTGTGAAACTCTGAACCCCGAGTGTTTCCAATTGCTGTTTTGTTTGTTTTTGTGGGGTTGGGACCCACCAAGCCTGATCACCTGGCTCCCTGCCTCAGAGCCCTTTTCTGTTTTTTTTAAGTTGAATGGTTGACTCTCTCCCAGGTGTTCCAGTCTCCTGCTGAAAGGGCGCCTGGATCTGTGTGATTTCTCATGTAGCGACCCACTGCACTGGCTGGAACCACGTTGCTGCCCGGGAATCTCCTGGCCTGGTTTTCTGTTTAAGTACCATTTAATCAGATGAATGTGCTAATCTGCCTTCCGAAATCTCCAATTGCTGATTTAACAGGTCAACCAAACCAGTAAATTTTGTATGGAGTGCTGCTGCGCTGTGGCCCAGCCCAAACAGCTGTGCCAGCCAAACAGCCATGCTGGCGGCCCGTGCGGCTCCTACACCTGGGAATCTCCTGGTCTGTGGGCAAGAGAGATCCATCTGGAAATGCGGCGTCCACTCACCCTCTGTGGTTTCACTGGAAGCTGCAATCGAGTTGGTCTTACAGCACCATCTTCTCTCTCTCCTGCCATCATTGGTATTTTTTATAGAAATTGCATTGAACCTGTAGATTGCTTTGGGTAGTATGAATATTTTTAACAACATTAATTCTTTCTATCTATGACCATGCATATTAGTCTGTTTTCACGCGACTGAAAACAAATACTTGAAACTGAGTAATTTATACATAAAAGAGATTTAAATAGCTCATGATTCCAGAGGATGTACAGGCTTCTGCTTCTGGGGAGGCCTCAGGAAACTTACAATCATTGTAGAAGGTAAAGGGGAAGCAAGCATATCTTATAGGTAGGCCACAGAAGGAAGAGAGAGGAGGGAGGTGCTACACATGTTTAACAAGCAGATCTTGGGAGAACTCTATCACAAAACAGCACTAGGTGAATGGTGGTAAACCATTAGAAACCACCTCAATTGTTCAGTCACCTCCCACTAGGCCCCACCTCCAACAGTATGGGTTATAATTTGACTTGTGATTTGGGCAGGGACAGAGTCAAACCATATCATTCCGCCCTGACCCCTCCCAAATTTCATGTTCTTCTCACATTGCAAACTACAACCATCTCTTCTCAACAGTCCTCAAAGTTTTAGCTCATTTCAGCATTAGCTCAAAAGTCCAGTCCAAAGTATTATCTGAGACAAGGCAAGTCCCTTCTGCCTATGAGCTTGTAAAATCAAAAACAAGTTAGTTAATTTCAACACATAATAGGGGTATATAGTCCCATTCCACAAGTTTATCCTGTTTATCCACAAGTGGGTAAATAGTCTCATTGCAAAAGGGAGAAATCAGTCAAAACGAAGGGGCTACAAGCCCAGTGGAAGTCCAAAATCCAGCAATCATTAAATCTTGAAGCTTCAAACTAATCTCCTTTGACTACATGTCTCACATTCAGGCCACACTGATGCAAGGGGTAGGCTCCCAACCTTTCAGTCAGCTCAGCCTCTGTGGCTCTGCAAGGTACAGTTCTCACGGCTGCTTTCATGGGCTGCTTTTTAGTACATGAAGCTTTTCCAAGTGCATAGTGCAAGATGCTGGTAGATCTACCATTCTTGGGTCTGGAGGATGGTAACCCTCTTCTCATAGCTCCACTAGGCAGTGCCCACTGGGAGATTTTCTTTGCTACCACATATCCAGGCTACAAATATTCCCCTTCTTATAGGTACTCCTGTTGTTTTTTGGTTTTTACTTACATAGAGTAACTTTTTCCATCCTTTTATTTTTCCAACAAGCTTTATCCCATTGTGGTTAGAGAAGGTACTTGATATATGTTCAATATTTTTTGAATTTTTAAAGACTTGTTTTGTGGCATAATATGTCATCTGTCCTTGAGAATTACTTATGTGCTGAAAAGGAGAATGTGTATTCTTCAGGTATTGGGTGAAATTTTCTGTAAATATCTGTTAGGACCATTTGGTCAATAGCAGAGTTTAGATTTGATGTTTCTTTGTTGCTTTTGTTTGGATGATCTGTCCATTGCTTAAAGTGGAATACTGAAGTTCTCCCCAGAGAACTTTATCCTGCAGTGGGAGGGCTTGCCAGAATTCGGGTTCTGATCATTGGAATGGACAATTCCCCTCTTGCTAGAGCTGGTCTAATTCTTCCTTCATGAGCACCAAGCAAGTTTTCCCCTGTGCCAGGGTGGCACGGAGTTCCAATGCAAAGTCCCACAATCACTTTGCTCTCCCTCCCCTCCCACAAGTGGACAGATTCTCTCTCCACATCACACTGCGCTGCTGGGGGACATGGAAGGGGTCATGAAGGTGATTCAAGACTGCCTTTCCTACCCTCTTCCGTGACTCTTTCTTTGGTATGATGGTAAAACCAGGTACTGTGATTACTCACCTGATTTTTGGTTCTTACGAAGGTTCTTTCTTGTGTGGACAGTTGTTCAGTTTGGCGTTCCTGTGGTTGAGAATATTGCTGGAGGATTCCATCTGGACATCTTGCTTCATCTTTTCCTTGAAAGTATCATTTACATTTTAAAGCACAAATAACAATATATTGTGGGACTTAAAGCATATCTGTTAGTAAAATATAATAAGAGGATGTATACCTAGCATTATGCAGTGATTAGGTTTACACAGTGTTCGTGGATTAGTAAAACATTTAAAGGCAATGATGATAGAGAAATGTAACCTTTGGAACACACACTATAAAAGTATAGTTAAAATGTTAATATGGAAGATAAACATAAGATTAAAAAAGTGCTTCACTCAAAAGCAAATAACAAAACAGGAATAAAGAAACAAAGGTCATAATAAAATAGAAAATAAAGAGCATGTTGGTATTTAAAAAAATCCAAATGTCAGTTACTGTATTAAATGCAAATGAAATAAACACTACATTTAAAAGATAAATACAGTCAGGTTGAGTAAAAAATGAAGACATACTACATTCTGTTTATAAGACAGAAATGTTAATTATAAAGAGGCAGGCAGGTTAAAAATAAAAGATTTGAAAACTATGCCATGTAAACAAACTATAAAAACTGAAGGAACTATAATCACATCAAATAATGTAAATTTTAAGGCAAATATAATTACTAGAGAAAGGAGACATTTTATAATAATAAAAGTATTAACATATTAACGATATTTAAATAATTCTAAGTGTGAATGCACTGAACAGCAGAACTTCAAAATACATGGAGTCAAAATTGACCAAAAAAAGGTGTCCTTTGTAGGGACATGGATGAATCTGGAAACCATCATTCTCAGCAAACTGACACAAGAACAAAAAATCAAACACCGCGTGTTCTCACTCATAGGCAGGTGTTGAGCAATGAGAACACAGGGACACAGGGAGGGGTGCATCACACACTCGGGGCTGTTGGGAGTGCTAGGGGAGGTACAGTAAGGGGTGGGGAGATTGGGGAGAGAGAATATGGGGAGAAACGACAGATATGGGTGATGGGGGATGGAGGCAGCAAACCACCTTTCCATGTATGTACCTATGCGACAATCCTGCATGATCTGCACATGAATCCCAGAACCTAAAGTAGAATTTTAAAAAGGCATATATAGGCAAATCAACAATCACAGTTGTCTATTTTAATGCTCCTTCCCTATAATCAATAAAACAAGTAGACAGAAAAAACCTAATGCAAATATAAAAGATGTGAAGAGCACTATCAAACAACTTGATTTAATTGACATTTATAGAAAACTACATATTATTGAGAGACAAATCTCCGTGGTTCTTTTGCATTTATATGTCTTTCTAGCAGAGACACTGATGGTCTTTGTCCTAGAATAGCTTTCACGGATGTGTATATAACAAACATGCTTGGTATAATGCAAAAGGTGGACATGTTTATTATCAATAAAACAATCCAATTCTCCACCCTCAAGGTTTGTCTCCTATAACACAAACCATGGCATGTGCCTTTTTCAAATTATCTGTGGCCTCAGGAAATAGTACACATGCTGATACTCTGGCTACTGTCTTTGCTGCGAGTCATAAATTAAACTTTGTCTCTGACAGAGGAGTCTCTTCCCTTCTGTCAGCATCCACAAATCTGTAGTGTGCTTGTTAGCTTGAAAGTTGGATAAAAGCTCCTTCACAGTTCTTGACACATCTAAAAATGACACGTATACGTTATTTTTAAATACACATGAAACCATCACCAAAATAGATAGTGCTGGGCCTTTAAAAAGTTACATCAAAATAAACAGTTTAATTTATACATAATATACTCTCTGATCAGAATTACGTTAAATTAGAAGTCAGTAACAGTAAGACAGCATGAAAGTTTACAAATATTGGGGAATTGATCAACTTACTAATTCATAACCTGTGTGTCAAAAATAAGAAAAAATAAGAAATATTTCTAACTACATGGAAGTGCAAATACAGCATCACAAACTTTGTTGAATGCAACAGAGGGAGCATTTAGAGAGAACTGATAGCTAACAATGTTTGTATAAGACATAAAAGAAAGATGTTAAGTCAATGATATGAAATCCCGTGATGAAAGCCTGGGGCAAACAAAAACAAAACAGTCCCCAGAAATGGGAGATTGAAAATCAAATATTAGAAAAGGCATCAATGACACAAAAACTGGGCAAACCATCAGAAACACCAATAAAGTCAACAAATTCTTATTATGTTGACCTTTAGTATACTTGGTGGCCTTCACCTGTTATCATTCTGTGTCACTTCTTCCTTGAAGAGAAGAGTAAGAGACATTTTCCATTTCAGATGATAGAAAAGTCTCTGTGTATGAGATGGAACACATGAAAATTCAAGTGAGACAATTATCCCTTGGTCAGCAATTGAAATCCAATATTAGATTGTGGTAACGTAATTTTTTAGCTGTGCGTTTGTGATGGACATGCCATTAGTGACAGCATCAGTCTCATTCTTTCAATTTGGTTCTCAAAATATGACTACTTTAATATGCTTAGGCAGTGAGTCTGGCTAAATTCTATGATTACGTTTTTGTCCTTTACTGGCCACTAACTACATAACATGGCCTAAAATATTTACTATATTTGATTTGCCTTTCCCCAATCTAAAAAATAATAATAGTATTTATCCAATTAAGTCACTTTGAGTACCATATAATAATTTTCACAAGCCTTGGTGGTGATGATGATGATGATGATAATCATTATCACTATCTTACTGTTAGTGTACCATAAAATCAGATACATGAGTGAATTAAAGTCATAGGCAAATTAGCTAGCGTTAAAGTTTGTGGAAACAAAACAAGTGGAATAGTGTCAGTATGTTTATCCCTTCAAACTACTACTGACATTTAAATATTCCTAGTCCTGTGGTGATGAATATTCAGGTCACTGTAAATACTTTAATCCCAAGGGTAAAACTTCTCTAATTTTCCTAATATTTTATTTTTTATCTACTCTCAGGACTTTTTCATATTTTCATGCCTATGTTCTTGTTTATTTCCTGCTGTATCTTCTCTCTCTCTCTCTCTGTTTATATAAACAAATAGTCCGTACATATACAAACATATACATTTTCTTCTGTTGTTAAATAACAACTTAGTTAAGTGTCTCAAAACACCTGGTAGATGGAAACCTACAATGTCCATATCATTCTTTTATTTATTGTAAGATCTAAGTGTTAAAGAAACCATGTTATAATTAAATTATCATCCAGGGCTTACTCGGACCATTCCTTAGAGTTGGAGGAGCACATCCATAAAAAGGGATTAATCTAATTTTTAAATGCTTAAGCATTCTACATCTTTGCTAACTCTACGGTATTTTTATAATTTCACATTCTTATTTGCTAAGAACACAAATTTATTTTGATGAGAAGAGATAAATATTACCATTCGGCTGTTATTGGAAAGTATTTGCTCAAAGATTAAGGGTTTTATATTTCTCACATAACAAGTTCAAAGATAGGTTATCTATAGGTGATACTTTATAATTCTAGCATGTCTCAAGTTCCTTCTAATTTTCTGTTCAAGGCAAAGGACAGAGAGCAAAAGGCACATACTATATGAAACTATTCCTTTCATGAATGTTTCACCGAAAAATCTCTTCTTTCTAGGGCTGGGTGCTGTGGCTCATGCTTGTAATCCCAGCACTTTGGGAGGCCAAGGCTGGCGGATCACCTGAGGTCAGGAGTTTGAGACCAGCCTGAACAACATGGAGAAACTCCATTTCTCCTTAAAAAATACAAAATCAGCCGGGTGTGATGGCACATACCTGTAATCTCAGCTACTTGGGAGGCTGAGGCAGGACAATCGCTTGAACCCGGGAGGTGGAGGTTGTGGTGAGCCGAGATTCCACCATTGCACTCCAGCCTGGGTAACAAGAGCAAAACTGTGTCTCAAAAGAAAAACAAAAAACAAACAAACACACCTCTTCTTTCTCTTTGGCCAGCATTATGTCTCATGACCACTCCTATCACTATTCATATGGAGGTCATAGGGAAATGTCATTTTTTGCTCTGCATACCCACCATATTCTACAAAGAAGGAGTTCTTTCAGCAAGGAAGAAAAGTTAAGCATCTTGTTAGGCAATTGGCAACTTATTGCTAGCAGTCTATGCCAACGCCGGTTTTTAGTAATTTTTCCCTTTTAAGTACAGAAAAGCACAACTCCTTTACTTAACCCCAGCAGTCATAATTGACTACATTACAAAAATGTAACAGCCTGAAATGAATTGACGAAAAAGAAATAGTACTAATAACCTTACATAAATGCAGCAGGAACTTGAAATGCAAGTAGAATAGGAGCTTTGCTTGAAGTGACAGAGATATGAAAAATCTCATCCGGGGAGAAAGGAAAATTGTGTCATCAAAGTTTACAAGGTTTTTGGTAAAATAATACCCAGAATTCTAATATGAATAAAAATAAAGCTCACCAACACCTTTTGAATAAAGATAGGAGAGGATAGAGGCTGTCTCAGGAGTTGTGAGTTTCCTGTTACTAGAAGCGATGAAGGGTTGGCTAATGACCAGTAGGAAAAGGAGTTTTAGTTGCAGACAGACAGATTGCTAAACGAGATGATCATTATGATTCCGTTCTCTTCTTAAGATAATTTGATTGCAGAGAAAGGGGACATAAGGAGCTAATCAGCTTAGTATGTGGCTTAAAATACAATATTCTTTGCTTTCAACTTTTTCAGCCATTGAGTAAAAATATACTTATTCGTTTTAATCACTCACCAAATAATCTAAGATTTGTAAGTAAACTGAAAGTCATAAGGCATGATGATACTTTTGGTTACAGATATTTGTTTTGACTGTACTTTTTATTTCAGGAGAGAATTGGTTGTGACTATTTAATTTGTTGTACAAAATCTATCTCAAAATGTTTAAATTGTAAAAGGATTTGCAGTTTAAAAGTTTCAGAGAAATAACACATCTGTACAGAGTTTGACCAAGTCTCTGGCCTACTCTGTTGCTATTTTCTTTTCTTTTCTTTTTTTTTTTTTTTTTTTTTGAGGCAGAGTTTCGCTCTTGTTACCCAGGCTGGAGTGCAATGGCACGATCTCGGCTCACTGCAACCTCCGCCTCCTGGGTTCAGGCAATTCTCCTGCCTCAGCCTCCTGAGTAGCTGGGATTACAGGCACGCGCCACCATGCCCAGCTAATTTTTTGTATCTTTAGTAGAGATGGGGTTTCACCATGTTGACCTGGATGGTCCCGATCTTTTGACCTCGTGATCCATACTGGTGTCCCTCAGGGTGGCAAAATGATGGCGCATCCACAAAGCACATCATTAGGAAGGAATGGGCATCCAGTTCTGAATTCTCTTTATAAATATCAACTTTTTTGATCATTTGGTTAATTTTGAACTAATCTCAGCAGCCAGGAAAAAGCCATATATTAATTGGATTGGTCCTAAGTTGCCATAACCATTTGCTGTATATATTGCTGTGACACTAGGTGTAATGAGTTTGGGATTACCCTGAAGGATGTGGACCTCAAGGTCTACCCAGTCCCACACAAGTCACCTGCTGCTTCATGATGGAGAATGTTTGGAATGATTGTTGGGGAGATAACAACAATGTTGATTACTGAAGTTAAAAAACACTTCAGATGGTTCTAAGTATGTATGAAAGGACATAATGTAATGCTCTTACCTTCAAAGGGTTATGAAAGATACTAAAAGCTTAGAAATTGAAATTGCCAGTTCTACAAATGATGTTGCCAACTACCTTACAATTAGTGCATCCACAAAACTTTTATTTCCAATGACAGAGGTAACTGAAACATTGATTGAGTGTCGGTGAATAGAGGTTACAAATTGTTGTGCCTTCAAAATGAGTTTAAAATTACCAAAGCTCAGTCCAACATTCACACACTTTGGAAAAACATATTTGCATGTCCAGTGATGTTTGTGGTCACAATGGTTGTCAAGTAAGCAACCGAAAGAAGAAAAACAACATGTTGTGTTTTTTTTTTGTGCCAATAATAATCCTCACATTAAACTCTATTAATCCTTAGAGATAGATATCTTGTTAGGGATTTCTGTCACTGCCTTCCTAGAGTTTAATCTAAAATGAAGGACTTTAACTGACACATGCTTTTAATACTCTTGGTCTTTTTCTTCTTTTTTTTGTGATGGAGTTTCGCTCTTGTTACCAAGGCTGGAGTGCAATGGCGCGATCTCGGCTCACCGCAACCTCCACCTCCTGGGTTCAGGCAATTCTCCTGCCTCAGCCTCCCGAGTAGCTGGGATTACAGGCACGCGCCACCATGCCCAGCTAATTTTTTGTATCTTTAGTAGAGACGGGGTTTCACCATTTCGACCAGGATGGTCTTGATCTCTTGACCTGGTGATCCACCCGTCTTGGCCTCCCAAAGTGCTGGGATTATACTCTTGGTCTTTTCCACATATCTTGAAGAAATAGCTACCATCATTTCTCACTCTATCTTTCTTGAGTTTCACACAAATTGCTGCCAAATGACAAAAGAGAAACACAGGAACTCAATCATCTTGGTATTGAATGTTTTCTATATAAATTGGTTTTGGAGCATGAGTTATTATACCCAATGCCAGTAACATCACAGGAAACTCTCATTATTAAATGGCAGAGAGCCATAAAATGTGTCCTGTGATGAAAAAGTTATTAGAAGGAGTTTCAATGTTTCTTTTTAATATACACATGTGTTTATCTAACGGTTTGAAATTTAGAAATGTCTAGTTGTTTTCATTTCAGAGTATTATTTTGTCTTTATCCAATAGTTTTAAAAGCTTTTTGAATGTTGCAATATATATATTTGTTAGATATGCTTTATATAAAATGCAATAGGAAAGACTAAGAAAGCTCTACATTAGATTTTAGCTCCAATATTTAATGTGAAGTAAACTTGAATAATCACAACTTGTGGAACCTTGGTCTTCTTATGAGTAACGTGGTGCAGTTCTGTATTTTGGTGGTGGTGTCATGAGCATCAGTGAAATAACTTATAAGTCATGGTGCTTAGTCATAGTAAACATATATCAATTCTACCCTTGACATAACCCACCGGGTTATGATAAAAACATGTGAAAGAAAATATATAAATATGAGTACTGTGAGAATAAATTTATTATTAATAATATTATTTACAGTTATTACCTCAATCATTAGCGTTCATTACAGTGAAGAGTGGATCTGTTTTTAAAATGTCGTTATTTTAATTCCTGAATGGCTTTTGATTGTGATAGTCTGAAACTAGAGAAAAGAAAATTTCTAACTGATTTTTAAAATTATTTAAAAAATTTTCCCAACTTGGCTTTGTGTGTCAAGGGCAAAATCTTTTCAAATCTGCTGGATTTGAAAGAGATCTGGAAAGCTTCATATCAGAGTCAAGTATGGAATGAAAGCAGCAAAGAGTTAGAGATACCATGGCTGGCAAGGAAGTATCACAGTGAGGAATGAAGGACTCCACGGTAGAGTCTGTGGAGGCAAGACGACTGGCAGGTATCTAAAGAAAGGATGTGGGAGCTGAGCAGAAAGAAGGGACAACAGGACAAGACTGCCAGGTGTTCTCTGCCTTTTCTCAGACGGGAGAAAGAGAGAAGGATGGAGACATTGATCGATAGCTTAGATTACCCCTCAAGAAAAGGAGAATGGGAAAGGAGAGAACTGTAAAATTGATTGGTTATTCATAAAGAAACTTTTATGTAAACAAGAAAGGCATAAGTTTATCATCTAGATTGATGCCTCCTTCAGAAAGAAATGGGGCTTTGAGATTTGAGAATTATGCTCAATTCAGTAAAAAGAAAATAAAGTTCTTTTTTTTTGAGATGGCATGTCCCTCTGTCACCCAGGCTGGAGTGCAGTGAGTGGCAGGATCTTGGCTCACTGCAACCTCCTTCTCTCCTGCCTCAGCCTTCTGAGTAACTGGGATTACAAGTGCATGTCACCACACCCAGCTGATTTTTGTACTTTTAGAAGAGACGGGCTTTCACCATATTGGTCAGGCTGGTCTCGAACTCATGACCTTGTGATTCTCCCATCTCAGCCTCCCAACGTGCTGGGATTACAGGCATGAGCCACTGTGCCTGGCCAAGTTCTATTTTTAAATATCTAAGTTGTTTGGACTTTTATTGTGACAAATTTTTAAGCTGCTATGCAAAGTTTCCAAGTTTATAAAACAGCATTTAGTAATTTTTTTCTATTTCTAATTTATATTAAATAAAATTATGTATTTATTGGTCATTCATAGTTTTTGATAACCATGAGATAGCCAGTCATTTTAGTTACCCTGTATTGTTTTAACCTTTGACATTCAAAAATAAAAAAAAAACTTACTTGTTTGATTACATTTCCTAACCACTCCTACCCATCACTCTAGGCTCAGCTATAGAAAATTGTTGATGTTTGACCGCATTTGAGCCAGAAAAATGGCAACTTCATATGGTAGAACTTAATATCCAGGCCTCTGGGGTACTCCAGGTTGGCAACCTCCAGAATAGATGGTAAAACATGTTGATAGGGTGTACAGGAAGATGTGTTTAGCAAGAAACATGTTGATGATGAAAGTAAAATAGAAAATAGACGTATTCTCCTGATTATTACAGTTTAATCTAACTTTTCCAAGTGTGCTCTACTTTACAGAGAACAAAAGCATTTCTCTGGTATTGCTGCTTTAATTAAAGACGACTTGAGGCCGGGCACGGTGGCTCACGCCGAGGCGGGTGGATCACGAGGTCAAGAGATGGAGACCATCCTGGTCAACATGGTGAGACCCCGTCTCTACTCAAAAAAAAAAAAAAATTAGCTGGGCATGGTGGTGCGTGCCTGTAATCCCAGCTACTTGGGAGGCTGAGGCAGGAGAATTGCCTGAATCTGGGAGGCGGAGGTTGCGGTGAGCCGAGATCGTGCCACCGCACTCCAGCCTGGGTAACAAGAGCAAAACTCCGCCTCAAGAAGAAGAAAAAAAAAGACGACTTGAATTAAAAAAAACGTTTTTGAAAATGTTAGTTCATGTAATATAATACTTACGGTTGAGCAAAACTTCTGGTTACTTTTATACTAACTTTGATCTATTATAAATGAAAGCGATGTCCAGGCCAGCCCTAAACTTAGTACATACATGTGTTCTAAAGAGAAGCTATAAAAGACTCATCTATTGGAAATAAAATGTTCTTTAGTGCAAATAAAGTGTGATTTTATACAGTGCACAAATGGAAGTGACAGTTCAGGTAGAAAGAAAGAGAGTATTTTGGACATCCGGGCCAGCCCCATCCGTTTACATTGTACCGCGCTATATAGTTCTGCTTTTTTTGTTGTTCATTTTACTTCCAAATTCAAATGTTACATTTTGTATTTTAAAAAGCTTGCGTTTTCCAAGGTTCACAGGGAAGTAAACCATTGTGGCCACTCCTTTCTTAGCCTGTGCTCACCCACCAAATGTAAGTAAATGATAAGGAAGACCATCATTACAAATATTAACCTTCACTGATGAACAGCAGTTTGGAAGAGCTGTTTTCTTTAATGGGGATTATTGAAGTTTGTACAACTTCAGCAGCTGAAAGAAGAATAAATTTTTAACTGTTTTTCCTAAACACCCTTCTGCGAAGGTCTCTCTTTACCTACGTGAAACTCTAGGTCAATATCCTCTTAGGAGCAGTCACAGCATCAAGCTGTAGGGTGACTCTCCTATGTGTGGGAAAGTCTCAGAAGTCCTGAGTACCCGTTACTTCCTAAATCTGGTAGAGAAAATTGGATTCCACATATTCTGCCCATCTGTAATGTACTAAGGACAGAAACGTGTATGATCAATCTTGAAAACATTCCAAAGGAGTCATGTGGTGATGTATTCATGATCTGTTGACATCTCATGACACAAATTTGGGATGCCATAGTGATTCACAATGCCAAATTTATTAGTATCTGGCAACTGTGATAATTTAATATTTAAATCTATATCATTCTAGTCTGTTTCTATACCAGAAACTTTGCATTCCTCTTGCTTACAAAACGCTCCTATGTATGGCATCATTATTCGGTTAAAAGTCCAAAGAAACAACTGTTTCATGTTTACTCCCAAAGAGGCGTTACAGCATCTAGTCATCTAGTTATTTAGATACATTAAGCAATGACATCATTGTGTTTCTTTAATCTGCAGGTGCATTCTGTTGAGATTCAAAAGTCCAGCTCATTTGAGTTATTACCCCAAAAAATCCAGTTGTTTAAAACCTTGTGCTATTTTAGTCTCGTTGCAAGTTTCTTAGGGAATTTTGTTTGTCATGGGAAACAAAATTATTAAAGTTTTCTCATGGCAAAAACATCTTCCTTAAATTATTGCAGATACTAGTCACTATAGGTTTTGTCACAGAAAACCTGGAACTGAATTAGTAAAAAAGATGGTAGACATATCTGCTTAGAGACAGTATGCAAGTAAGCCAAGCCATCGTGTCAGATAGCTTATGGGGACATAGAAGAATCCTAAGAAAATAATGTCTAACATTCCTTTTAGACTTTTATCCTATTTTGGATATACTGAATTCTCCCTCTTTAATCTTAAACATCGAATATCTGTTACATGCAATGGCCTTGCGTCGTCTGTTCTTTGGGGAATAAAGGATAAAGGCTTGTATTAGTTCGTTTTCACACTGCTGATAAAGACATACCTGAGACGGGATAATTTATAAAGAAAAAGTGTTTTCATGGACTCACAGTTCCATGTGACTGGAGAGGCCTCGTAATCATGGTGGAAGATGAAAGGTTATGTCTTACATGGCAAGAGAGAATGAGAACCAAGTGAAAGGCGGTTATAAAGCCATCAGATCTCATGAGGCTTACTCGGGAGAACACTACAGGGGAAACAGCCCCCATGATTCAATTGTCTCCCACTGGTCCCTCCCACAACACATGAGAATTGTGGGAGCTACAATTCAAGATGAGATTTGGTCGGGGACACAGCCAAACCATATCAAGCCTTTTGTGGGGAATAGTGATCAAAATAGTTACATGGACATTCTTTTACATGTAAAAGAGTGAAAATTTTAAATGGTAACATCAGAAATGGTAAACGAAGAAAAACCAGCCAAAGTAATTATCTTCTAACTTACAATAAAGGCCAGGGTCTGAGATGGGAAGTAAGGAAGAAATGCTTGGACAAATGAAATAACTGAAATGGATCGTAGAAACAATGAATTATTAGAGAATGAGCTAGTAGCTACTTAGGGTTTGCAGTGTTCAGGAGTTAAGCCCAGGAAAGCCAGTTAATGCTGAATGGAAAGAGGGAAACTCCACAGACTTAATTATAGCATTCTTCTCAGGAAAGTGTGATTCTTATTCAGGAAATAGGGAGCCACTTATTGACATCAGAAGGATATTTTCGACTGAAAATACGATAGAATTTACATCCTTGGTAACCAGAGGTGACCAAGAGGAAATTGCTTCACTCTGGACTGAGCAGAAATATAGGGAGGATAAATCAGGATTAAAGGTTGCAGAGAAGCAGGCAGAAGGTAGTGGCGTGGGAGGAAGATGATTTGTTGAGTATGCCACATGTGTTGGACACTATATGAGATGCTTCATCCATATCGTAGCTCTAATCTCCACAACCATAGCTCTATTAATAGGTATTTTATCTCCATTTAATAAGTTAAGAATTAAGTAATTTGGACAATGTTATGAACTTCAAAAGTAAAGGCTGTTGGATTTAATATAATATTGGCTTCCTTTAGTAGAAGGCAAGCAAATTGTGAAACAGACAAAGCAAAGCAAAGAAACAGAGAGAAAGAAAAACTGGATAGGATACCAGCAACTGGATTAGTAAAAAAAGATGGTAGACATATCTGCTTAAAGGCAGTACGTGAGCAAGCCAAGAAATGATGTAAGATAGGGGATAAGGGCATGCACGAAAGGAGAATCCTAAGAAAAATAATGTCTAATAATCTTCTTAGACTTCGTTCCTATTTTGGACATACTGAGTTCTTCCTCATTTAATCTTAAACATCGAGTATCTATTACATACCATGGTCTTGCATTATCAGTTCTTTGGAGAATAAAGGGTAAGGCTTTGTGTGGGGAATAGTGATCAAAAGCAGTACAGCAGCTGTCAGCAGTTGTATTTCAAAGGACTGTAATCCCCTGGGGAGAATCATGAAAAAGAATTCAGAATATCCCTCAGGACATGGAACATAGATCTGATTTATTTAATTTGGAAATTTATAGAAATGAACCCAGAAGATTGGAGGATTTAGGGAAAGACAAATTAAATATACTTCCTCTTTACATTTCTACTTTAAATTGATTTTCTAGTTGAAGACTCTGTATAGAGCAAATGCTGAGCACCTAATGCATCTTCCTTCTGGAAGATTAGAAATTGAGGCCTATAAATAGTACAACTGGAGGATAAAATTGTATATTGATGAGAGCGGTCTTGAAACCTGTTAGCCATCTATACTGTCACATATAATTAAAGTAATAATTAAAGTAGGTTGTCTGTGTTCGTTAGGAAAATTCATCTAACATGTGCACATAACTCAAGGTAACAGTGAGCAGTTTTGCTCCCTTAGGAGTATCCCATAGGCTGGCTATAACTTGCAAATATATATTTTCTCTGTACAGTGTTTTATAATATTTAAAAAGTTGATTTCCAATATTTATACACTGTGAGATTTCAAAGAACGATATGGAATTTTGGCCTTTCCTGAAAAATGGGAAACATCAGTTCACTGAAGTCTCATCCACTAATTTACGGTTTTTTTGGTTAGCCCCTGCAGGCATTTGAGTTATACTTAGGAAAAGAAAACCTGCGTTTAGTCCCACATTTTTTTTTCTCAAGATAGAGTGGACTGCAGTGGTGTGATCTCAGCTCACTGCAACCTCCATTTCCCAGGTTCAAGCAGTTCTCCTGCCTCGGCCTCCTGAGTAGCTGGGATTACAGGCAACCACCACCTCGCCTGGCTAATTTTTGTATTTTTAGAAAAGATGGGGTTTCATTATGTTGGCCAGGCTGGTCTTGAACTCCTAACCTCCGGTGATCCACCCACCTTGACCTCCCAAATTGCTAGGATTACAGGTGTAAGCTGCCACACCCAGCCCCCAATCTTTTTTTTGTTTTTTGAATAATTTCAATTTTTATTTTAGATTGAGGGAGTACACGTGCAGCTTTGTTACATGAGTTACTGCAAGATGCTGAGGTTTGGGGTAGAAATGATCCTGTAGACCCAGGTAGCGAGCACAGGTACCCAATAGGTAGTTTTTCAGCCCATGACCCACCTCTCCCTCCCTTGTCTAGAAGTCTCGGTCTCTACTTTTTCCATTTTTATGTCCATGTGTATCCAAATGCTCAGTTCCTTGTAATTGCAAGGGAGAATATGTAGTTTGGTTTTCTGTTAATTCACTTAGGACAGTGGCCTCCAGCTGCAACCATGTTGCTGCAAAAGACATGATTTTACTATTTTTTATTAGTCCCCAATCCTGATAGACTATAGTGGTTATGGGAGTATTGTTCTCTCTCCCCTCTTGTCTCTGGCTCATCAGGCCTCAGGAAATGGCTGGAAAAGTCAAGCGTGATACAAAGATTTAGCAAAAATAACTTGTGTAAGGATTCAGGAAAGATGTTAAGGTTTGAGGGGGCAGATACAAAGCAGGGGAAAGGAAGATGGGATTCCAGAGACCATGTATAAAGAATAAATAGTAAAAGTTCCCTGCAGGTGAATATGTTTGATGGGTTTAAATCAAAGATGTCTAAGATTAGATTCTAAGGTATTTTCTTACAGCATTAAAATAATATAATATAATGCTCTACATTTTTTTCTAAATCTTGTATAAGATCCCCTTCACACAGCTGCGCAGTGGTAAGCGTTTGGGAAATGAAGGCAATGGAACACTTTACCTTGGTCAGCAAGTAAATATACATGCAGGAGGAAACCCAAAGTGAACAGAAGCAGACAAAGAAATTTGAGAGGAATTGTTTCTCTTTACTCCTGCTTGGGAGATCGCACTCCCTGCATCTCTTGAAATGGAAGATTAGACTTATTTTCTTTTATATTCAGTGTGAATCCTGAAAGCGGAGGAAACAAAGGATCTCCAAGAGTCTGAAAAAGGAGTTGCAATGGTTAAAACATTCTGTTACAGACTTAAAACATGAGGGGCTTCTTTAACTTGAGACTTTGCTTAAAGAGTTGCTGTTCAGTAAGTCTGACAAAAAGCAATTTGTCAGAAATAATTTCTGTCAGCAGAGATGGCCAATGTAACCAGTAAGAACTCTATCTGAACACTTGAAGAAAAATACATAACATAGTGAGTTTACATCTAATGAGAAAGTTAAGACTCTAAAGGCATGAGACAAAAATCACATACATTCATAATTAGCCTTGAAAAATGCCTTTACTGCCCTTAAATCACCATGGTGGATCCCTGGTAGATTTACTTCCTCTTTGTATTAAACCTGTTGCCTGGTATTCTTGGCAAATAGATGATAAGAGAAATAGAGCAATAGCTTCCCACAGCCTTTCCCCTCTCCTGCCCCCATCCCCGACTGAAAGCACATAGAAGTAGAAGTTAGCTGTGTGTAAATATGTGTAAATGCCACCCCACTATGTACCAAATTGTCTGCGTTGGGGAATTCTAAAGTAGTATGATTTTTGGTACTATTTTAAAGTGCTCAGAAATTTTTAATTTATGTTTTCTTTACATCATACTCTTTCCAAAACTTAAAATGACACTTCCACAGGCACCTAGTCACTTAAAAATGTGGCTCACTCTGAAATATCATTTGTTGTGAGATTATACTTAGGAAAATAATGATGAACTTTTGATGAGTTGTGTGTGTGTAGGGGAGAAATTGTTGCAACTAAATTGTTGCAGCCAATGGTTGTGTTTCTTAATGCAAAGGTTATTCTTTGCATGTAGAATGTGTTAAGGTCTACTTGACAGCCTGAAGGAATCTGTATGACCTCAAGTTTCCTTTCAAGCTCGTTTTTTAAGGAAGCTGAATCTATCCCAAAAAGGATTAACCAATCCAGACGCTGCTTACATTACTACACATCTCTTCACAGTTTGTGAGATCCTAGGAATTCTGTTGCCTTAAAGCCATATAAGGCAGCTGTTTTCCCATACTTTTTAACAGTGTTGAACAAAAGACGGGGGAAGGGCATGTAGCTGGAAAGGTTTTATGACTTAATTAAGATTGACTTGATTCTAAGACCTGTAACTTCCCTTGACATTCTGATCTCCCATATATCTACATTGCTCTTCTTAACATTCATATGTGTTTCATCTACATGGCCTTGTTAACATTAATAAAATCATGCAAACATGTAGGATTTACCAAAAACATTATTGTTTACTTCGGGATCTTCAAACAAACTTTATTTATAAAGAATTTTTAAATGCTTTGAATGGAGCTGAAACCAAAACATCGGTTTTTTGTTTACTGACAACTTTTAAGGTGCGGTTGGGGACAAGATTCATCCATTTTCTTTTCTTTTCTTTTCTTTTCTTTTTAAAGACGGGGTTTCACCGTTGGTCAGGGTGGTCTTAAACACCAGACCTCAGGTGATCCAGCCGCCGTGGCCTCCAAAGTGCTTGGATTACAGGCGTGAGCCACTGCGCCCAGCCTAGATTCATCCATTTTTGAGTTCACTTAACTTTGCCAAAGTGGAGCTTACATACCAACTTGCCTGTCTTTCTATAAAATTGTTGTAATGTGAGCATGACTTTATGGAAAAATTTTTTTTCTCCTTTCCATACTGTATAGAACAAAATTATAAAGTATATTTCTAGAGTGCATTTCTGTTGAAAGAAAAGGCTGGGATAAAATCCACCCAAAATATACTTAAGTTTGTTAAAATAATTTATTCTCAAAGGTGCATCAAATTTAGCTTAGTCTCATATTGTAGCTGATACTCTACAGAGTCTGAAGAAACAGATGATTTGCATTTGTCACACTAATATATGCCAATATTATTATAAAAATATGTGAAACCTGAACTATTGAGAATTAACTGTGTGATCCCAAGAAGCATCTCAATGAACTGACCAGGTTGCCTTTGTTCATTTGGAAGATTCAGGTAACATGTGCACACAGCCATGGTAACTCAGTGAAGAGTTTTGCCACCTGCTTGCTGCATACTTTTAATCCTTTATCCCTGCAAGAATATCTTTTAAATGATTACATTTGCATTTTTTTTCAGAAAGCACCAACTATAGATGCATGATGCATATTATTTTGGCTATCTCAGAGTAAGCAATTTAGAAAAAGTACAGCTTGCACACCATGGTGCAGATGGAGGTTCTTGAGTTTAAAAAAAGCTACACTAAAATATGCTTATACCTATACGATTGCTACATCATAAATAGAAGTAAGAAGCACAATCCATTCGCTTTACATTTAATCCCAAATGAACAATTTACTAGGCTTCATAGAAAATACAAAATGATAATAATCTTCGTTCCCACACCCTTAACTATCTATACTGCCACATATAATTAAAGTATATGATTTGAACCTTATATTCTTGAGTTCTTCTGCACTCTAACAAAATCATGGGCATTTCAAAACATCATCTCTATCAAAGCTCAGGACTACATATTTTATGCAAGCGTTCTGCCACTAATTTTACTATTACCTTTCTTTAATCAAAAGGAAGAGATAGTAAAAATAAACAATAAGTCAATAGCTCACTGATATGGTTTGACTGTGTCCCCACCCAAATCTCACCTTCCATTTAGTTCCCATAATCTCTACGTGTTGTGGGAGGGACCCAGTGTGACGTAATTGAATAATGGGATGGCTTTTCCCATTCTATTCTGATGATAGTAAGTTCTCACTAGATCTGATAGTTTTATAAGGGGCTTCCTCTTTTGCTCAGCTCTCATTCTTCTCTCTCCTGCCACCTTGTGAAGAAGGACATATTTGCTTCTCCTTCTGCCATGATGGTGTAAGTTTCCTGAGGTCGTTTCAGTCCTGAAGAACTATGAGTCAATTAAACATCTTTCCTTTATAAATTACCCAGTCTTGGGTATGTCTTTATGGTGGCATGAGAATCAGCTAATACACTCATCATTGATCATCAAGTAAAACTGTGAAGAATATCATTCTGTATTCTACATGCTCCTTCTGGGCAATTAAGCCAGCACATGCACTAATTGGGAGAAAGTTTCTTAGTTTATTTATTGCTGACTTCATTTGGAGAGTTAGAACATTTTTCTTCTCTGCTAAACTCTTGTTTTGTAGAAGATTTCTCTTTCCTGCTTTTCCCTTTCTTTTCATTTTTTCCTTTACCATTCTCTCTATCTGTCACACACACACACACACACACCCCTTGCTCGCACACACAGGGCTTCCTCTTACACTATAAAGATATCCTTCTAGATTATTTCAACATTGTTAGAGAGAATATCTTCCAAATCTGCATGGATGAGTATACGATGGTGAGGAAAACGTTTATGTTAAAGCCATTAAAATGAAAATGTTGCAAGCAGACATTTCTTTGAGCAATAGGAAATGAGCCAGATTGTGATTGGGTTTGAAGTTTATATTATTTCCAGGGATAAGGAGACTCTGATGAGTACAAACTGATTTGACTGCAGGTTTCCTTGTCAATTCTTCACATCCGTGAGTTACGAAGCTTTATTCTGACAGTGGAAAATTAATTCACTCTGCTGTCTTGATTGCTTTCCCACAGTGCTCCCACCATGGCTCCGAGCAGCAAGAAGACTGAAAGTGGGTTTGCTTCCTGGAGGGTTGGCCCAGTCCCCACGAGGATGAGGAATGTGAGATGGGGAGGGTTAGTCAGAAGAGAAATATTTCTCATTACTGAGTAGTCCATGGCAAAATTTAAGGTGAGAGATTTATCCGTATAGAGATGTGGAAGGTTTTCCTGGCTTTATCCAGAATGAGAGAGAAAGGCTAAGCGGTTTCTGAACATTTCCTTGCTAATTAAAGTTTAGGCTAAAATATTTCCTTCATATAGAGGCCAGTGGGAACATTTATGATAGAAAGTCTTGGGCCCAAAGCCCAGTGCGAGATGTAGTACAGAAATATTTTCCAGGGTTTGGCATATTTGGTGGTCACTAAACAGACACTGGAACACAGTCTTGTTTTCAAATTGAAATGCCTGGGAAGGTGAGATTTTTCTTAACTCTGAATAATGTACTGTTATTCACACACTCAGGAATATTACAAAGGACATAGGCTCACCAGGACCTAGGAGTATCTCTGAAGAAAAAGCGCAGATTGTTTGGGAGCAATGGTTCTCACAGCTTATAATTTCTGAAAGTTTTGATCGTTCTGATAAATTTGTCATAGTTTATAAGTGTCATACACATCATAACTAAGCAAATAACTGTATTGTCTTTTGAAAACTTTGTAATATAATTAGAGGGTCCTTTCCACTTCCCTGCTGTATGACATGAAGAGTCTTGATCTGGGGCTGATTTTTGATTCAAAATAAAACCATTAAAATCAGGATGTGGTGGTGCATGCCTGTAGCCCTAACTATTCTGGAGGCTGAGGCAGGAGAACTGCCTGAGCCCAGGAGTTCAGTGTGTGTGTGTGTGTGTGTGTGTGTGTGTGTGTGTGCGCGCGTGCGCGTTTCCCATCCAATTCCCTTAAATGGGGGAGGTAAGGGAATGTCCCTTTCCTAGAATTTGGGCACTTAACCTGAAAAAATTAATTTCAGTCACATAATTTCTTAGAAGTCCCAGATTATCTTAAAATTTTACAGTTTTGCATTATTTTGTGTTACACTTCTCAGTAGATTTTTGATTAAAAATGATTATTTATTACCAGAAGATTAACTAAATTTTCTTACTTGTTTCATTGACTTTTTAAAATTACTCAGTCACTTGCTATGCATATGTATGTGTAGGGATGTGTTGTCCATACATGTGTTGTATACACATGCATACACATACATATACACAGACATAAACATAGCAAGAGGTACATATTTGTATCTTTAATCACTAGTCTTTTACAAAAAATACAAATTTGTTTCACTTGAGAAAGAATAGAGTTTGGTTTACACAGATTTTATTTTAAAAGCAATGGTAAGGCATTAGCAGGTCTTAAAAAGAGTTATGCCATCAGACATGCTAAATGGAAAATGTGTTGAACACAGATAAGGGGAGAAACCGTAATAGGATAGGTAGGAGCAACGTTTGAATTTCAAGTAAGAGAAGGAGTAACCTGTACTAAGATGGTATAGAGTTCAGATGGAGAGAAATGAGCAAGTCACACTCTCAATATGAAGCCAGTTTCACTTGCTGATGAGTTGGATGTGGGATTTAAGGAAAGGGAGGAATCACAGATGACTCCTTGGGTTTGGGTATGAGCACTTGCGTGGGTTGAAGTGCTGTTATCATACGCTAGAGCTCAAGGTCTTTTTTTTTTGGCTCTTAGATAACTAGAAATTAACACCGACCAAACAGAAGCGTTTCTCAGGTAAGGTTTTAATATGCTTGTGTCTCAGACAGCACAAAGGAACAGCATACAGGAGAGGGATCCTGATGCTAGCTCCCGGAGCGGCTTGGCTCCTGGCTCCTGTCACTTTAAGGAAACTGAGCTAGAAAAATGAGTAACACACAGGTACGATTGGGCAGGGGCCTTTCCTGCACCTGGGCAGTGGGCTTCCTGTCTTAGCGGGCTTCTCATGTACACAAAATGTCAGGTAAGCCTTACTCTGGGGAGAGATTTTAGTATTATAGCAAGATTATAATGAGAAAAAAGTCGCTGAAAACTACAGCAGTCCATCTTATTACCAGCCACCTGTATCTGCTCAGGTTTTTTTTTTTTTTTTTTTTTGAGACCGAGTCTCATTCTGTTGCCAGGCACCAGGCTGGAGTGCAATAGTGCAATCTGGGCTCACTGTGACCTCTGCCTCCCAGGTTCAAGCAGTTCTCCTGCCTCAACCTCCTCATTATTTGGGACTACAGGCGTATACTACCTTGCCCAGCTAATTTTTGTGTTTTAGTAGAGATAGGTTTCACTATGTTGGCCAGGATGGTCTTGATCTCTTGACTTTGTGATCTGCCCTCCTTGGCCTCCCAAACTGCTGGGATTACAGTCTGGTCAGGTTCTTATCAAGAATGTCGGAGTCCTGGTTCAACAGCCTTGGAAGACATAACTGAAGGAGATAAATGGTTAGGTTCTTCCTTTTATGACTAGGAATTTGGTCTAGTCTGCTAAATTAGGGCAGTCCCCACCCTCTGTTATGTGAAGTGGGTCAGTTTCTTCAGGGATACAAGAAGGTAAGGGAGGAATATGCCTAGACATGTTAGACCCATTGGGATTTTGGTTACCATGTCTCTTGTCTGCCAGGAGCAAGTCTGTTTCTCACACTGTCTCAGGACCATTTACCGAGATGGAAAAAGCAAGGAAGAAATGGCTCATGATGGGGAATAAAAGAATTTGTTTTTGCTGTTAAATTTGAGGTGTCTGTTTTACATTTTAAATTAAAATCATTAAGTAACAGCTAGATATATAAGTGTGGACCTTGGTGTCGGAAGAGGAACCTAATTTTTAATTTTACCAGTCATTTATATTTCCATTATATTTAAAACTACAGAAGTGGGTGAGATATGTACAGAGAAGAGAAAAAGTATAAGACTCAACCTAGAGAGTATGTTCAAGTAGAGAACAGAACTATGACAAAGCTCTTGGCCATTCTAACATTTAGGTTGGAAAAAAAAGAGTTAATACCCAAGACTGAGAAGGAACACTTAATATGTCAGAAAACAAACCCGGAGAATATGATTTCCTAGAAGCCTAGAGAGAAGTTTTGAAGAAATAACAATCAACTATGAAAATCGAAGCGTGAATCGTTTGAGAAATATAAGGACATAAACACGTTTAACTGATTTTGCCAGATAGAGGTCATTGTTAACCAGAATAAGAACGTTGGGGTTCAGAAGAGTGTGGAGGGGCAGGTACACTAAGGACTTGCAACTAGTTTAGAAACTTAACAGACAAATGAGCCAGTAAAGGAAGAGAAATATGTGGTCCAAAGAAAAATTTCTGACGTGGGAAATAATGCAGTCCACTTGTTTTGTCGATGAAAGTGATTCTGCAGAAAGAAAATGATGCAGACGGGAGTCGGTGACTGCGTGAAAGTCATTAGATGAGTAATTGGCATCTTATTGTTTTCATTTTCTCAGTTAATTAAAAGGTGAGATTATCTGCTAATGAGAAAAAGCAGAGTGTTGGGGTTTTGGGGAGGAAGATGTGAAATAGTCCGAATAGGAAAAGGAAAATTGAATGAATAAAGAAATGTGTTGGTGTTAGGGATTCCAGGTATGGTGGTAGAACCTTGTCATTCTGGATATAATGGTCAGGGCTTCCAGGATTTTAGGATACATTAGATTATTTTGAAAAACCATGTATTCAAGTCACATACTAAAGGTATATATATATATATATATATATATATATATATATATATATATTTAAACTACAATAAAAACATTTTCTTCTTTGAAATTACCCCTACAAAGAAAGCCTAGTATTGAAGGTTGAAAATCATGTAACTATCCAGTGGTCTAAAAGATGGATGGTTATTTTTCAGAGAGCAGAAGTTTTAGGTACTTTAAGAAACAAAATATCTATTTTTGCAAAGACTTGGAACAGTGATATGAACAAGCATACACTACTCTCTGTGGAAGAAAGATAAAGTATGACTGGAATGTTCTACTCCATGCTCCAACTGCTCACATGAGGATATGCACAGGAAACATGTGGCTTGACTGAAATGTGATTTGAGAGAAAACCAAGAGCCTAGACAAATATTTCTATTTAGTAGGATCACAAAGGTCTTGGAATGTATCCCTCACTAGCAACCAGAGTCTACTTCACCCTCCAGCCCATGGTTTTCATGCCCCTCTTGCTTCCAGTTATAAGATGTTCTGCAATCAACTTGCAGATACCAGTGATAATCAGTCTATTATTCTCTCATCATCATTCTGTATAAGTAGAAAAAATAATTGTTTTCTTTCTGCAGCATTTAGTGTATTTAAGTATAATAACCAATATTTGTTTTATTCTTTCCATTTAAAAGTTACTTGTAAATTTGCCATGCGATCCTTAAATTAACTCCATTAAATACATATTTTAATTAGTTTCAAAAGATTGTGTGATATATCGGTGCTCATACAGCTGAGGAAGAGGCTAACACTGAGTCAACAACCAAGTTTTCAGTTACTAAAACTGCCCAATAGTTCTCATAGCATGAAGCCTTTCAAAATACCGAAGTGTATTAAATCTTGCACTTTCTATTATGATTTGCTGGCCCCGAGGTTTCCCGGCTATATTTTGTGCTTAATTGCAATATTTTTTCTGTTTTAAATCTCATTTTGTGTGTGATAAAATAAATATTTATAACTGAGGGTATATCCAGAAATAATAAATGATAAAGAAATAGCATTTAGCTCTGGAAGAGGCCCTTACAAGTCACCTTGTGACTACTCATCCCTTTACGCATGAGAAAACTGAGTTCTAGAAAAATCGAGACTTGCTGGCTTAAGGCCGTTTAATTTGTCAATGGGATTATAGCTGAGATTAATTCTCTTGACAACTATCTCAATGCCTTTTCTATTTTGTTACACTGTCTATAGAAATTTAACTGCAAACTACCAAATTGGAGAGGTGCAAAGGACCCTAGAGATTGAGCTTTGACCTCTTGTTTTATGAAGGAGGAAATACAGATCCAGAAAATTAAATTGTTTCTGCAAAGTTGTGTAGTGAGTGTTAATAGGAAGTAAGCATGGGACTGTGCCTGCCTCAGGTTTCAACTGAGGTTCCGCAAAAACTCATCAGATAGCAGAGGATGTGCCAGACATCCCCCACCCCACGAGCTGACATTTAGAGAAAATGACACAAATGTGTGTCTCTTGAACCTCTGTCAGATTAAGTGCATAAAAACATATCAGAGACAGTGGAAAGGAAAAGAGATTGGTAGGGAAATTTCTTTGGAGAAAGCTCTTGATTTTATTTGTACCCCCAAACTTTAGGGGAAAGTTTGGGGCATGCTAACTTCTAAGTGTAAGCTTAATGAAGAGGACTTCAAGAGAACCATCTTTTTAGGCTACACCCATATCTTGGTGATAGTGTCAAAAAAGTGTTGTGTTGAGATTGCATAAACTTCCAGAGTTGGCTCAGAAAATGTCACAGTTTGCTGTGGGTCAGATGTGGGCCATGTAAAAGTGAAAGAGTCAACAGAGGACTTTGGCTTCTGTGTCACAGAGCACAAGGGCCATCCGCAGAAGGAAGAAGGTGCAATGTGCAACGCCCAGCAGCTGAAGATGCAGCAATAAGCCATAACTTAGAATTGAAGTTCATTCTCCTTTTCTTTATAAGATGGGGGATTAGCAGAGAACTTCCACAGAGCTCAAAGTGGGCAAGAAAAACAGTTGAATTTTGCCATCTCTCAAGTCCAGCAAGGACAGCCAATTTGGAGTGGCACCAGTGAAAGTAAAAACATTTAATCATTAGGGGTCAAGACGATTACAAACAGAGGGAACCAAAACTGAAGTTGCCTTTTGTCCTGAGTCCATGGGACAAAATCTTCAGCATCCTTCTCATAGGAGTGCCTCATAGAGTTTCTTTTAGGATTTCTTCCACTGCACTGTGCTGTCTCAAAATAAAAGATGTAAGAATTGAAAGAAGAATCAATGTATTTGAGTTTTACCTATTTGCTGTTAGCCACAAAAATAAAATATTCATATAATCTTGGAGGGTTTTTACAAAAATCTCATTGCATAGTAGATTTTGAGTAATGTTCGTTGAAAGAGTGAATGGATGAAATAAAACACCAGCATTACTGGGAGGCACATGATAGGGAATCAAATCACTAGCTTCAGACAGCAGGAACAGCTGCAGACACTAATGCCAATTAGAAGGGAAACTAACATCTACCACACCAATGGAAGAAAGGCAAACAGCATGCTGTCTGCCAGGACTGGCCACCAGGCTCATCCTGTATTGTTTAGAACACCAGCAGTGAAATGCAAACAGGGCCAGTTGAGTTATTTTACTTAGGTCAAGCTATATACACAATGTGTACTCACACTTTCTATTGGGAAAAGAACACATGGAGGTTACTGGCCTGTTTTGAAGGCCATGAAGCTTGCAATAAATCTTGTTATTTTCACCTCAGAAGGATCAAGAGGGGAAGCAAGAGCCCTGCCTTTTTCCCACAAGTGGCTGTAACATATGCTCAAAATCATCATCCCTGCCTTGTATTCCCATAACCGGACTACAGCCACCCGTGGGGCTCCTACCAGAGTTCGTGTACGATTACAGCACTTCTGTGAATCTGAAGGCATAGAGTTTTAAAATGTGTGACTTTCAGCAAAGGCCTAAGGGATGCCAAACACACTGGAGAAAGAGCCTGTTATGGATGCAGACTTCTATTCTTAGGCTAATATCAATGTCCTGGCAACAGGAACATTAATGCCACATCCCAGAACCACATCATGGTGTCTCTCAATGGTAAAATTGGGTAAACACATGCAGAAAAGATAGGACAAAGAATTATCAAGAGGGAAACTGATCATATTGTTGAAATTGCATTCCAGACATTAAAAGGGAACTTTTCCTTATCCTATAGAGATAAAGCACAAGATGCTTGATGTTGTAGCACAAGATCTTCAGTCTCAAAAACAAAGGGCAACTTGAAAAAACAGGTATTCAAATCGGTGCTTTTGGACTTTGGTAGAAACTCTACAATCATATGGATTGCTTGTGGAAGTAATGTTTGGTTTCTGTCCTTGATTACATTAGTCCCCCGTGACATATTTCAGGTATCCTCTTAGCTAATCTAACCTCCAGTAGCCAATGCTCCTGTTTCTCACAGTACCGGTCATTTCAGGGTTTTCTGTTTGTTTGTTTCTTTTTCTTTTTTTTTTTTTGTCTGTTTTGCTTTATGTTTTGATACAGGTGCTTTCTCTGTCACCAGGCTGGAGTGCAGCAGTGCTATCATGGCTCACTGCAACCTAAACCTCCTGGGCTCAAGTGATCCTTCCACGTAAGCCTCCCAAGTAGCTGGGACTATAGGGACATGAGCAATTCATCTGCCTGGGCCTCCCAGAGTGCTGGCACTATAGGCATGAGCCGTGCCCCACCCAGCTCAGGTTTCATTACACAAAATCACGTAGCACCATAAAGCACATATAATGAAAAAAAAAAGTAGAAATATACAGTGCCGTTTAAAACATTTCTTTAATCCTCTGTCATGGTAGCTTGCAAAAATGGCCACAATTCTTCACCCGTTCCTGTGTTCGGGATCTTGGCAATGCAGCTTCCAGCATTCATCTCCCCATTTCCTAAATCTGATTGGCCATGTGTCCTTCTTTGGCCAATAGAAAGCGGAGTAAGTCAGTCATGCTGTGCTTAGGCCTTGGGATTTTCCTAGGTCTCTTCACTATCTGGGAACTTTATGACCAAGGAGATGGGAGACATATGGTGTGGTCATTTCTATCACCGTGGCCAATAATACACACACTGCACACATCTGAGTAAGGCCATCCTAGATTAGAGAGTGCCTGATCCATTAGCGACTGTTAGAACATAAATAAGCCCAATGGAGATCAGATGACTCTCCGCCTGACCCAAAGAAATTTGAATCAAAAAACAAAACAAGATTATTTCTCTGAACCACTGTTAGATGGCTTCCTATGTAGTATAATTAATTGGTACACTGGTCGTATTATCTATGGAGTTTTTCTTTTTCCCTCTCTGACAAGTTCACATGCTATGGCTAGAAAACTCTTAAGACTGTCTACAAACTTACAGTTGGAAGATGCCACAGCCAGTGGTAGAAATTATCTTTATATGCCATTGCTCTGATTCACCATAATTTTGGGAAACCTCTGCCTCATAAATATTACTATTTTTAGCTGGGCATGGTGTTCGATGCACTCCTGTAATCCCAGAATTTTGGGAGGCCAAGTTGGGCCAATAGCTTGAGGCCAGGAGTTTGACACCAGCCTGGGCAACATAGTGAAACCCCATCTCTACAAAAACAAACAAACGAAAAACATAAAAAACAAACTGAAACCAAAACCCGAAAAACAAAACATTAGCTGGATGCTGTGTCTCACCCTTGTAGTCTTACCTACTTGAGAGGCTGAGGTGGGAGGATTATTGAGCCTAGAAGTTTGAGGCAGCAATGAGCAATAGCCACACCGTTACACTCCTGCCAGAGCCTCACCACCCCCCCACCATAAAATTGTTGTTTTCATGAATACACAGAGAAAGAAGAAAGAAAAGAGTGGAAAAGAATTCCCTCTCTACTAAAAATACAAAAATTAGCTGGGCATGGTGGCACGTGCCTGTAGTCTCAGCTACTCGGGAGACTGAGGCAGGAGAATTGCTTGAATCTGGGAGGTGGAGGTTGCAGTGAGCTGAGATCGTGCCATTGCACTCCAGCCTGGGTAAAAAGAGTGAAACTCCATCTCAAAAAAAAAAAAATCCCCTGTTCCACTACTTTCCAACTGTAATATCAAAATCCATCTGATTTGGGATTGTGAGACTTG
This sequence comes from Leontopithecus rosalia, assembly GCA_028533165.1. Classification (NCBI taxonomy): domain Eukaryota; kingdom Metazoa; phylum Chordata; class Mammalia; order Primates; family Cebidae; genus Leontopithecus; species Leontopithecus rosalia. The sequence continues at coordinate 4,220,790 of CM052665.1, forward strand.
AGGGTAGAAATTGTGTCTTATTCAAGTTTGTATTCTACATAGGCTGTTCAGTGCTGTATTAATACATAATAGTGTCTCAAATACAATAATCTGAAACTAAGTCAAATTGCTTTGAACCACTAACCATCACAAAAGAGGACCTGACACTTTCTTCTTCTGGCAGTTGCATTCAGGCTTTGCATGTACCACCCAGCCCTCTTTTAAAAATCATTTGATTTTATTCTTATTGTTAGTATTATAATCACGTTCCTGATGATGGAAAAACAGCTTTGTGAACAGTCTCGAAGAACTTAGGACTGCCTGAAAGATTGGGCTAGGACTGTGTAAAATTCATCATCTGGTGTGGAATATTCAACCTAAGTTTAGGAAGATCTCTAAGATCCAAAATAATTGTATTTACAAGTCATCTAAATGGACCTAAATGAAGCTTTGGGGGTCCTGGATAGGCCTGGCCTGAAGAAGAAAGCTCCCATCCAGTAACTACTTTCTTAAGCCCTAAATTTGTGAATTAAATTTCTTTGCATATAGGCTGTGGCCTGAAAGCTTTCTCCTCAGGCCTTATCATGTGAACTGAATATCCTAGAGAGCAGACAACTTTTCCAGTCATACTCTAGTAGAATAATCAATATATTTTTTCCAGGAAATTGTCCACCAGATTCCCCTTCCTGAGACCACTGCTTACCTCATTATTTATCCTGCCCCCTAAATACACACACATCAGCTGTCCTGAGAACATCCTGTGCCCTGCTTTTACGCCTTGCATATCTTATTTTTCCTGCCTGGACTACACTTCTCTTATGTGTTTTTATGTTGATCACATTTTCAGCATTTAAAGCTCAAGCACATCTTCTTTTATAAAGCCCATCCCCATTGTACCCCACCCGTCCCATGTAGGTAGATGTCTCGGCATCGACTCTACCCTGTTTGTGTGTGTATGTGGGTGTGCACGCATGATGCACACAGTATTTTGTTGTTGTCTTTATAAGGAAGTTTTACCACTAGTTTTTTTGTTACCAGGCTGTTACCTCAGATATAACCTAATTGTTTATAAGCCTAATTGTTTATATCTAGCTTACTGACTAGTATATGCTGATGTTTAATAAATGTCTACTGAAAAGAATGTACAAACTAATACTACTGTATTGTCTAACATTCTACTTTTGAGAAGAAGAGCTTAGGAAATGGTCTAAATGTATGATATTTCTTCAAGCTCTGTGGGTTTATATGAATGTTATTTCATTACGATTTGTTACTCAACATATCCACAGTGGAATGACAACCTTCATGAGAGGTAGTATCCTATAATATCTAAGGGAAGTATACTTTCCTTTTTAGCCAGAGGTATGTGCTTTAAGCCAATAATGAAACAGATGATCATTTACATTGCTGATTCATGCTTTTTATGCTTAGAATCTTTATGAATTGAATGGAATTCTAGACATGAGTAATTATGAGCAATATGCAAACAATGCATATAATTATGCATACATATAAAACTAATGAGTAGTATAAATAATGCTTTTTTATGGAGAAAATGAATTTGTTTAAAAGGCACACTGAATCAGGAAGAAATATCTCATATGGCTTGTGTTAGCAAGTGACTATATCACTTTGACCAGATTTAAATTCCCTTCATTTTATTTTTTTTAATTTAAAAAATGAGGGCCATAATATATAACTGTTTATTCCTCTAGAGATTATAAATAGAAATAGAAAAACAGAGTAAGCATTTGATCACTTTAGAAAAATAGCAAGGAACACATATAGGAGATATATATGTAGCCATCATACTGTAAATAATATATTTCAATTTGAAAATGTGTAATGAATTGAACTGACATGATGACATAATATTTCAGCATATTTCAAGCCTCTCATAAATATAATTCATAAATATGATAAAAGGTTATTCATTCACATTTGTTGGCAAACTTGAGGAATGTGCCATATCTTAAAGAATAAATAATATTACTCAAATATTTTAGCAGTTAGAGCTTGCTTATGAGAAAAAATAAAATTCTTGTGTCTGAGTCATTTATTATTTCATCATTGGTCTTATATCTCAAACATTTCAACTATGTACTACATTGATATTTACACATATACCAACATAAAGTTTTAGCCAATGGGTAGCACTGGGAGTAAAATTGAGGGTAGGAAGTCAAAGAAACTGGGTTGTTCTTTCCCTTTTCCAGCATCAGGAGGTTGTCATGCAATATCTACATTGTACTTTGGCTGTCTTTGGACAAAATTAGCTACCACCTTCAAAGTTCCAGCTTCCACTGGATAATCAATAGTATACATACTTGCCAATGAGAGCTTTTCTTAATTCACTGGCATTACAGAGGAAACAAAACAGTGTCTCCTTTTTCTAACAAAGCATGTTTGCTGCCCTTCAAGCTGGCAAAAACTCTGTCTGCGGTTGATTTGAGTATGTTGAACCAGCCTTGCATCCCAGGGCAGAAGCCAACTTGATGGTGCTGTATAAGCTTTTTGATGTGCTGCTGAATTCGGGTTGCCAGTATTTTATTAAGTATTTTTGCATCAACGTTCATCAGGAATATTGGCCTGAATTGTTGTTGTTGTTGTTGTGTTTCTGCCAGATTTTGGTATCAGGATGATGTTGGCCTCATAAAATGAGTTATGGAGGAGTCTCTCTTTTTCTATTGTTTGAAATAGTTTTATATGGAATGGTACCAGCTCCTCTTTGTACCTGTGGTAGAATTCTGCTGTGAATCCATCTGGTCCTGGGCTTTTTTTGGGTTGGTAGGATATTAATTACTGCCTCAATTTCAGAACTTGTCATTGGTCTATATAGGATTTGACGTCTTCCTGGTTTAGTCTTGGGAGGGTGTATGTGTCCAGAAATTTATCAATTTCTTCTAGATTTTCTAGTTTATTTGAGTAGAGGTGTTTATAGTTCTCTCTGATGGTAGTCTGCATTTCTTTGGGATCAGTGGTGATATCCCCAGGAGAAATGCCTGATGGAGGCAAGGTTTGGTGGGGGGGAATGGAGACAGCAAACCACCATGGCATGTATGTACCTATGCAACAATCCTGCAGGATGCAGGTTGTGCACATGTACCCCAGAGCCAAATACAATTAGAAAAAATAGAAAGAAAAGTTTGGCTGGCATGTCATAAGCAGTGAGTTTTATCTCAACACCAGCAGAAAAAGCAGCAAATTAAAAGTAGTCAGAAGAAATAGAGCAACAGAGAACTTATAAGACTCTACATGTTAACTGTATAGCTGTACTTTCCTAATTTGATACTAAGAAAAAACACACTTGGGAAACTCAAATGATCCCTACGATTGCCATTGATCCAAAAATGTGCACGAAGGAAAAGCTTTGTAGCAAGCTAGAGTCTCAGAAAACCCAGTATGCCTTAATGTTTGAGAATCTCGTTTCATTTTTTATTCATCTCCTAAAAGCAAAGAAAATTCTACAAATCCTGTCAGAGACTGCCAGGAGTTTGGACTGGTGTTTTAGATGGTGATGACTGCCTCTTGTCTTTGAGCTGCACCTACCATTTAGAATGCTTATTTTTGCTCTCAGAAGAGTTTCAGAAACAAGGGAAAGGTGCCACACCCTACAGAGGCATGTGCTACCAAACCAAAATAAAATCAAAATCAGAATGCTCACAATTTTAACTCAGGCATGCAGAACAAAGAAAATATTAAATTAGGCATGCAGAAAGACCCAAAAGTAAATTCACCAAAAAGACATTCATCAAAGACAGAATGTAAATTCTGTAGTAACCAAAGTATTAAAGTTATTAGGACATTTGTCTTTATACAAGAAAGGACTTGCCAGAAAAGTCAAAAAGTATTTTGTCATCCAGGAGCAGGGGCAAGTGATAGTAGCAGGATACAGACAAAATTTCTAGGCAGATAGGGGCAGGTCCCCAGAAAAACCCCAACCTTCAAGCTAAAGGCAGCCTAAAGTCTGAAAACTGTGCTGCTGGTTCAGAATGAAGCCTGTGATTCAGAGTGAGAACTTCTATTCCTGTTTGATTGCTCTTTCCTGATTGGTTCTTTCTGAATAACACTTTTTAACCAATTGAATATTGCCTTTTCAATGATACCTATGGCATGCACCACGCGCATTCTGTGCCTATAAAAACCCCAGACTCAGCCACATCTTGGAAAACTATCCTATTTCAGGCAGGGGGCTACCCGACTCAGGTCCTCCTCTCTGCTGACAGCTGTTTCATCACTCAATAAAACTCTTTGCCTTGCTTACTAGCTAGCTGTCAGCAAGCTAGAGGATTCTTCTTGGATGTGGGACAAGAACTTGGGGCCCACCAAATCGTGAGTGTGAACAGAGCTGTAACCCTGTAGCACTCCCCTTCTGCTTGTCAAGCAATGGGAGAGGGAGCTGCTGGGTGCCACACACCCCCAGCTCAGGTTGTGGATGGTAGGACTGAAAGAGCTGTTAACACATTGTAAAACACCCTTGGGGGCTTTGGGGTCACTGATGTCACCATGCTTTTTGGGCACTACCATGTTCCTGTCATCCTGATGCCAGTGTCCAAGGCAGAAGCAGGTTGTGGCTTACCCAGCCAAGACGTGGGCTGAGCATGGAAAGCAAGGCATTTGGGCTGGAGGACAGACCAAGTGCAGCCTGTCAGGCCGAGTGCACAGAGTACCTTCCGTGGCAAGTCTGGAGCTGAGTGAGGCCCTGGGTAAGGGCATCACTGGCAGCAGAGGCAGCTGGCTGGCAAAGAGGCACAAAAATATTCTGCCACACAAGGTTCTTTATTAAGTTAGCCTGACAACTAAAACAAATCTCAAAGTAAAAAAAGAAGAAGAAGAAGAAGAAGAAAAAAAGCCTCTACCAAATAGGGAGGCTGCTCAGCCTGAGAGAAGACAAACCAGGGCAGAAAAGGGGAAACGTGGAAGCCAAGAGCTGAAAGAGCTCAAGCGCATATTGCACGTCAGTTCCAAGAACTGCTGGTTCCTTCCCAAAGTGATTTGTTTCAGATCCTTCTCTGCACCATTTATGCCAACCTAAATAATAATAGAGAGAAGCTCTTTAGAAGAAAATTGTGTTTATTTGGGAATAGGTTATTGCAATGGGAATACACATGCCATAGAAAACTCTGTGCGTTTTCAGGGAAGTAAAGGATGGCAAAGGTTTCAAAGAAAAAAAATGAGGCTCATGTAAATTGTTTGAGTATAACTGTCTTTGGCTAAAAGGAATCAGTAGCAAGGATGGCACCAGCCTGGGGTCAGACAGGCAGTTGTTAGGCAGATGTTCTCACAGGAGTAGTTTTTGTGTAAGGTTGTAATAGCCTTTGTGCGTGATTTGGGTTTTTGCAGACTTGTGATAATTCTTGTAATCAAGCATTTGTTCATGAGAGCACTCTCTTTGTAGTCTTCCTGCTCTATTAGTCAGGGTTGTTTATTATTATTGTTATTGTTATTTTAACACAAATGACTATTTTAATTCTGACAATTTTCACAGACTTTATGGTTATTTGAATTCTTACAGCAATTGAGGATGATTGTTTTAGCTGCCACCTCCTCAGTTATTACTAGATTTTTTTGTTGTATCTTATTTAGATTGTGAAATCAGCCTTTCTTCTCACTTCCATATTTAGTGTCATCTTTTAAGCTCCAATCAATTGCTTAATTATGGTAGAAGTGTTTTCCTCACATATAATTTCTTCTTTCCACCTAGTGTTTTATTTAATATTAAAATTACCATAACATTTTTCTCCTTTAGGTTTTAGTGTGATCACTTACATTGACTCATTTTGAAAATTATTCTTGCTTTCTTGTGACAAACCTCACTTGGTTTGGGTGAATTTTCTTTCCTATGAATTTTTGAATTTTCTTTCCTGGCATTTTTATAAGGATTTTGTTCTCTATTTCTTGATGGATATTGTCTTTATCATTTTATTAATGTCCTTGTCAGGTTTCTTTGCCTCATAAACAAGTTAGAAAGTGTTGCTTCCTTTTAGATTTTTCCAAAACAAGTACATAATTTGTATTATTTCTTCATTACATGTCTGATAGAATATACTAGTGAAGCCATTTGGTGCTGTATTTTTTTTTCAAGAAAGATTTTTCATTGTTTATGGTAAGTTGCTATCTATCTCAAAGGATTTGCTGACTTATTTGGCATAAAAATGTAAATTTATTGGCATAAAATTTTTCATAATATTCCCTTATCCTTTTATTGACTTTTAGATTTGTTATAATGGCATTTCTATTATCTAGATAATGGCAATTTGTGTTGTTTTTTTTTCTTTCTTTTGGTTAATCTGCCTAGATGTTTATTAATTTAATTAATTTTTTCAAAGAACCACCTTTTAATTTTTGGTTTTTCTCTCTAATCTATCTATTTTCAGTTTTTTTTGTGTGTGTATCCTTGTTATCTATTTTATTACCATTTTGTTACTTTAATCTTTTTTAAACTAACCTCTTAAGACAGAAGCCTAATACATTGATTTTAAAACCGTTTTCTTTCTTAATATAAAACTTTAAGTTATAATTCCTTCTGTATGTCCTATTTTAGTTCATCTTATCATTTTGATATGTTGCATTTATATTATCATTCAATGCAAAATTTCTGTTTGATTTCTTCTTTGACTTTTGGCTTTAGAAATGGGTTGCGTATTTCCAAATATTTGAAGATTCTACTACTGTTATCAAATTCTGATTTAATTTTACTGTTTGTATTTCAGTAAATTTTATATATATATATATATACACATATATATATATACATATATACGTATATATATATATATACATATATACGTATATATATATATGTATATATACATATATACATATATATGTGTATATATATATACACACATATATATACATATATATGTGTGTATATATATATATATACATATATATGTGTGTATATATATATATATACATATATATATATACATATTAGATATTGCAAATTATACACAAGAGAGTTTTTTTTTAAATTTTACCCTCAATATAGAATCTCTCCAGGAAATTATTGGCCAAATGTTGGTGGAGACAGCTCATCAAGAAAGCATCCTATTATTCATTACAGACTCCCCTAAAAAAAGATATCTTTTTCCCCTCAGGTTTACTCAGCTCATCTATGCCCTCAGTTTTACTTTTTTCTGGTACCCCTCACCTAACTTTTCTTACATCATTAATCTAGGGCTCTTTTCTCTTAATCCCAGAGTGGATCAATTGAAGCTCTTTCCTTTGACATAAAATCTCAGCAAAATTCAAGAAGAAGCAGGTCTCTCTTTTTTTAATATATGGATGTGTGTGTGTGTGTATCCAATCTTATAACTTACTTAGCATTCCCTAAGTCATAGTCCATTATTTCTTCTCCATCATGAATTGGGCACAGATGACTCCTAAAATTAGCAATAAAATTTTTTCTTAATATTTTCTGTATATTCTAGGCAGAATTTATACTACTCTAAAGCCAAATATAATTTCCCATCAACCAAATCCTCAACCATAGACTTCTCACAAATCCTGCTAAAACCTGTTTTACAAAACACAGCTGGCTTTACGCATACTGTTAGGTGGTAGCCACATGTGAGAGTACTGCTTTGACTTTCTTACTGAATCCTGGATGCCCACAGGAAATTCATCAACAAAGAATTAGAGGATTTTCCATAGTTAATGAACCTTTTCTAGAAATTCTGAAGAATTCTCTGGATTCTTCAGAGGATTAGGATTGAAGCCATAAAAAGGAGAAACATCATATTTCTTTGTCCTTATCACAGAGATGTGTTCGACTAAACCATTTTTAGATTTACTGAATAATAAGTTTTATGCATTCTTTGCCTGATATGATTCTTTTCAGCATTTGTCTGACCACTTCAAAACTATTATAGTTTTTTTTATCATACTGTAAGTATTTGTAATCATTCTTATAGCTTTGAAATCTTTTCTGGAACAAGATAGCTATATAAATAAATATATTTACTTAACCTATCTCAGCTTTAGTCATATTCCTTGTGTAATAGGGAGAATAATTTCTATTTCATATGACCTTTATGAAGATTAAATGAGAAAACATATGTAAAAACATCCAGGAAAGTGTTCGCGCCATAGTATTTAATACATATTGGCTTTCTTCCCTGCCCCATTTAATTTTCTCTTTTGGTCATATGTATGGGTTCTGTTAATATTTCTACTCTCCATGCTAGTAGACTAAATGATGCCAAAGAAACTTTGAAACAAAGAAATACCTAGATTTTAAACTAGTTTTATTTATTTAATTGTTTTTGTCATAAGCCCTTAAAAATACAATGCCATTTTTCTAACAAGTTCTTTTGCTTTACTCAGAAATACCTAATGGAAAATGCTTAGGGAAGCTGAGTTTTTATATAAATTTACGAATTCAATGTTTTATTCTTCTGCTGCCGTTTCCCAACCTGTCAAACACATCTGTTTTGCTTTTGCCTCAGTGGGGTCTCTGCAGGAGACCCAGCAATCTCATCTTCAGCGTCTACGTTGACAGCTACCCCCTGAAATACTTTAAGATATTTTATAGATTTTTCTCTTAGTGACTTTTGCGAGACTAATTTTTTGGGGGGATGGAGGGTAAGAGTCCTGAGTTAAATTATCTGCTTGAGTGTCTTTATAATCTCTATGTTCAGTCTCATTCTTAAGTGGGTAATGTATATTCTGTGGTTCCTGTCTAAAGGAAGGTACAAACTTCCGTCTCCCATTCAGGAGAGAACTCTGAGCATTCCAAACTTTTGGAAGTTTAGTGCTGGTGTCACTAAGCTCTAATGCATCACCAAATATGTTATGGCCTTAGAGAGTCTTTTAGACAGTAATAAAATGTCAGATTCCCTTTGGGTTTAAGAATTTCCACAGGAGAATGCAATCTCTCTCCATTGAGACATTTTCCTACAGAAACCAAGAATTACTGGCTCACAGTTGTTTTACCACCTGCAAGTTTCACCTTTCCTATCAATTATTATCCTAGATGACACATGACATCTCCCACTTCGGAACAACTTCACCACATTTTCTCTCCACCAAAACAATGCCATTCAGAGTGGAAATCATTTGCTTTGATAATCCTAGTTAATTATAAGTTTCCAAAAGCCTGTGACTTTTTCTTTGAAACCAATCTTTCCCCTGTCAGAATCGACAACGTCTTCTGTGTTCAAGAGTATTGCACACACTTCTATTTCTTTAAAACAGAAGTGATCTAATGCCTATCTTTAGCTACTGGCACAGTTAAATTCTCATCATGACATAATTATAACTGCTTCCTTACTTTTTCCTAGCTCTCTCCTTCTCCAGTTCATCCTCTCCACTGTCACCAACCCACATTTTAAATATGTAGAGCTAATTACATTATTTCCTTAAAAAATCCTTAAATAGATCCTTTTTATCTTGTTACTTTTTCCACATTGATAAAGGATTTGCTTCTTGATGTGCCATAAAGTGTTTGCAGTCTGGCTCTTACTTACACTTTGGACTTTGTCTTCTGTCATTTCCAAAAATGTATCTATAATTCAGTCATCCTTTAAAATCACAATGCTGTTCTGTGTTCTCCAACTTTGTTTATTGAGCTACCTCCCTCTGGAGTGCCACATTGTTTGCAATCTCCCAATTCTACCTTTGTCGTTAGTTCAAATGCTAATCCTCATAACACTTCATCCATATCCATCTTCCCTCCAGTAGATTCTTTTTACTGTTGATCTGGGATTTTTCTTTGCTGTCACTTTGCAACCCGGGACCCCTGGTTACAACACCCCACCAGGGCCTCAGTTGGTCACACTGGCATGCCCCAGCTCACCTGTGTTACAGATTGAATCTGCGTTTGGCAGTTCCCAGGCTCTTATATTGCACCCAAGAAGAATGAGGATACAGGGGAAGTTGAAGGATGAGGGGGGCAGAGAAGGTTTTCATTGAGCGATGAAAATGGCTTTCAGTGGAGAAGGGATGTGGAGTGGCTTCTCTACCCGAAGTCAGGAAAATCCCTCATGTGGCTGGTTTCTGGGGGCTTTTATGAACTAAGAATGGGGAGTGCATGCTGATTGGGTTGTGATTATGCAAGAAAAAAATGGTTAAAGCAAAGACACCACTCAAAAGTGGACATGGCAATGTAGAAAACCAATTAGAAAGGGTAGGTATATGTAAAGTAGGTGAAAGATGAGGGCCAATCAGAGGAAAACACTCCAAGCAGTAAGCAAGCTCTCAATCCTTCCTGTCTGAAGATTAAACTTGCAGCTTGGTTTTCAGGCTTTAAAATGTCTTTCCTTGGAAGTGGGGTTTCACTGGGGACCCGTCTCTATCTGCCCAGACATTTGATTGCTTCCTGCCATTCTCATTGTGTTTCTGAGGGTTTTTTTACATTGTCTATTAACAAGTTGCACAACAACACACATTTATATTTCTAAATTAGGGATAGTGACTTGAAATAACTTTTAAAAGCTAGCATGTCTTTTTGTCACTAAAGTGTAGCACACATTCTATGACATAGCAAATATTTGCTGAGTCATGCAATAAAAAATGTGATATATTAGTTTTCAAAGCTACAATATATTTTAGAAACGGATTAAAAACAGAACAAAATGGGTATCTTGGATAAAAAAATAGAAGAAACCTATAAAAATAAAACCTAGAGAGAAGTACTGTGTGGGAATGTAGAAAGAATAAAACACAGAACAAAATAAGAAAGTTTCAGTTTTATGTGGATGCATCTAATCAGGCCTGTGCCCTGAGATTTTAAGGCTTGTTCTACGTATTTGTATCTGTTTCCTTAGGGAAAATTAAATTTATTCAGCCAGATAGCTGCTTTGCCGAGACTCTTCTGGCATTCTTAATTAATGTAAAATATATTAAGGACTCAAGGGTGTAGGTTTACTCTACTAGTATCATGTTTGAGTTGGCTGCGGGTCAGAACATCCAAACAGTCTGCTACTTAGATGAGTCTGCTCCATGAAAAAGGGCAAATCACGCAAGGAGTGGGGGTTAAAATAGGGTTAACAGATGTTACTGATGGCTTACAAGAGGATATAGAAAAGATGGCGGAAAGTTGCAGAACAGCACACATTGTGGTAGAAAAACTACCAAACATGGAGTCAGAAGCTCTGGGTCATATCCAGAACTTGCCAGTATTTATTTAGGATACCTTGGGCAAATAATTTAATCTCTTTAGTTATCATCAGTAAAACTAAGATGTTACCAACTCATAAGGTGATTATAATTAAGCTACATTACGCATGTAAAAGTAATATGCAAATTTTAGTATACTATATCAATACAAGTACTTTTTTCACAACTTTGTTCATTGTTTTTCTTTTTGAAATGTTTAAAAGAACACAATTTAAGTGTATAATGATAAAAAATAAAAATACCTCTACCACTGTGGCTTTAGAAGTTTAAAAGACAGCAAGCAATTTTATTCACAACATAAAATGAAATGAGTGAAGGCTTAGGCTTTCCCTCTAGTTTAGGAATTACTTTAATTTCTCTTTGGTCTCATGCTTTCCCACAGGCAATTTAGAATGTCACATACACTTAGAGTAGACACGTTACACAGTGAAATTGTGCAAAACGTTTATGACAATCCTCATCTGAGACATAAACACTTCTTGTTTCCTGCTCATGTTTTCAATAAAACCATTATTATTTCAAGCAAAATTACTCAGAATATGACTAACCACATGCTCTATCTGACAACATAAAATGGAGACACTTCCTTGAAAAAGAGAAGCATGATAAAAAGAAAAAGAAAATGCAGCCTGTGAGCCTCTTTATTTAACTGACCATCTTTGGGATAAGCTAACTAAGTTACTATGGAGCTCAGCTTTACCAATTTTCTTATGATCTGTCCAAAGGTCTCTTTGCAACCGGGTCTTCCTGCTTTCTCACCTTTATTTCCATTTAAGGTGTCCAAGATGCCTACTTTCTTTCTAATAATAATTTCCTTTCTCATTCATTCTCTCTACTTCTCATTTTTCTTGTCTCCTCCACTGAGAGAGAGAAGTCACAAAGCAAGAAGTTGTTTGGCAAGTCATACTCAGGCCAGGAGAAATGTTTTTTTATTTTTCTTCTCAAATTAATGGAGTAATATCATAACCTTGACTATTTTTCATCTCCCCTTGGTCCCCAATGTATGAGGAGGCTTGAAAAGATTCCTCACCTTTTTGAACAGGTTTATGACTATTCACAGAGGAATCCATTTCTTAATGTATCAACAAGATAGATATACTCCTTTGTATCCATTTTAATATATATTACTCAGAAGTTTAATTTTTGAAATGTTTATTTATTATCATTAAAAGTATGTCCAACACAGACATTTTTTAATGGTCAATAGCTGCAGGTGTCTGGTTTGGCAAATCACACATATTAACAAACAAGATTTTAAATTCCTTTTAGAGAAGGACCAGGTTTTAGTCTTCTGGTTATCTCAAAGTTCCAAGAATGTATTAAAAGTTTGGTAAATATACATCCAGTTGAATTACATTTAATGTATCTTCTAACTTGAGAGAAATATGTGAATCACAGAAATGGTGTCTACTTTTGGAGAGTTGGAGAGAGTGTGCAGTGGTCTGAAGAACCAGCGAAGACCTTAGCCTATTACCATTCTGTTGAAGGTATAATTGATAGGTGGCTCTCAAAATCATTGGCCAATAGAGTAACATAAATGTGGCAAACAGGTCATTTCTACTCACCTTCATCTTTTTCTGTCTAACTTGGGATTTTCATAGAAGCAAAAGCAGAAACATCACAATAGTTACATGTGTTTATGTTATGGAGTTTTGTTGCTCATTGCTAAAACAAAAAAATGTGCCAAGACAGCCAAGTCTCTGCCATCTCTACTATATTCTCAATATAACTGAAAGTAATACTTAGCTTTGGAATAACTCCTTAAATTTTTTGCCTTCTTCTTTATTACTTCATTTTTATTGTCTAACTAATTACACAGTTTTCCACAAAATGACAATCTTTTGAGAAGCGTAAAATGCTGATTCTTGCTTTCGTGCCATTTGGGGCTATGCCATTGCTATACATTTCAGCCGATAACACATTTTGCAGTTAACATCACATCAATACACAGCCCATACAAATGAGCTGCAGTTATGTAATGTTGCCTTAAAGTTTTAAGCAGATGGCAAGATACTGTGGCAAACACTTTTTAGTTGAAAACAACAAAAAAAATCCTTTTGGGGTAAATAATGTGTGTTGTGCAGTTAGGGTTCAGTGTGATTTTACCATGGTCTAGCTAGAGGAAGGATGTGCAACTATATGAATTATACCTACTGAGCATTCCAATTCTTTGTGCATAGTTTCAAATCCCCACTCCCTTCACACCACAGCTGGTGCTTGTTTCCACCACTGAGTTTTAAATAATTCAGTGAAATTCTTGAGAAATAGGGAATGTTTTGCATAATTTTGAAGCCTGATTACTATTTGCACCAAATGTTGCTGATCAGCCAGATTGCCTCAATGGGACTGGTGAAGATTTCCTTTGAATTGAGATTCAAAACATACTCATTTCACTAAATGCTTGAAAAGAGGAGAATCATGGAAATACCATTTCACATTTACTATAGTAAAATTATGAAGGTAGATAACAATACAGTTGCTTTTTTCTAAACCATTAAACAAGAATAACATTTATTTTGTGCAATTATATTAAAATTTACTACTTCTTTTTTAATATTGTTGTTTATACATTCTTGGGGCTTTTTCTGTCTTTCTCTACTCCACTTCAAGAATGTTTCTTAATATTAAAGAATCCATTATGATTCCAAAAGTGGTAAACATCTCATTTGAATTCTACTAATATACATTTTTATTTGTAGTTTAACAGAACCCAATTCTTTAAAGACAAGAAAGGGAATTAGGGCACAAGACTCATAAGAGATATAGAGGAGCACTTGAATTAGCATTGGTAGTATCCAATAGGAAATGATTATATTTTGTAGCATACTAACTAAGAAGGTAACTCAGGTCCAGAAATAAAAGGAAAAGAAGGTGAATTGAAGACATATGAAAGTTAGTTGAGAAAAGAAATATCTCTAAGCATCTTCCTTCAATAAATGAAGGATGAACTAATTTAATGTGTCAGACACAGTGTCCTAGAAGACTGGGACTGGATTTGAGGATGGTGCAAAAGAAGTTCCCAGACTCAGTTAGTTCTACTCACAAGCATTATCAAAGAAGGAGAGTACATGTCCATTTCTGAGGAACTGTGAACAAATGGCTACCCTCACAGTGAAGCCAACCTAATTGTCTATAGAACTGATGTTTACAATCTTTGAAAAGAAACATTGAAATTGACCCTCCTGGTTTTAAAGCTTTAAACTGATATTTGTCTTATCTGAGTTCTTTCCTCAGGAAACTGGTCCTCAGGCCTTTCGGATAGTATCAAGGGAATGAAACTCACCGGATCACAACATCCAGACAAGAAAAAGTCAGACCCCTTATTCCTCATGATTTACTTATTCCTTCCCATTTCCTATTTACCTGCATGTAATTATATTCCTTCCCCACTATATAAACCCCAATTTTAGTTGGTCAGGGAGATGGATTTGAGACTGATCTCCTAACTCATAGGCTGCAGCAACTGATTAATGCCTTCTTTTCTGGCAATACTTGTTGTCTCAGTGGTTGTCTTTCTGTGTGGAAAGACAGACTTAGACCAAACATCTGGTGTTTTGGTAAGAAATTTTGGTTCCTTAACTGGGAACATGTTGCTTGTAGTTTGGCTGTTATGGGACAGGAGATCCAGAAGCCCTCTTAAGCAGCTACCTGACTCTTCTTGGCTGGAGGTAGGTTTTGGTATCTCTCTCGTCCTGCTACTCCTATCCCATCCACGTTCCTGATTACCTAGAAAGAACACCTTTTGGAATTTGTCATCTCTTTCAGTGAATGTCACTTGTGGGTACCAAACAGTAGGATCTGCTTCTCTCCATTTGGGAAATTCTGAAGAAATTTCCGTTTGCAGGTTGAACAAGCCCATCTAATTGAGAGAGGAAAGCACCCCAACAATTTCAGTTTGAACTCTCTTGGGGGTTTTTGGTTACTGCAGCAGTTGGATTGTGTTTTGGTAATTGTTTGTTTATGTGTAAATATAGTCAAGGGAACTCAGAATTTGATAAACTGATAATATTTGATAAGTTAATATTCAAAGCCCAGCCAAAGACTCTAGATAAGAAATCATAATTTTAATCAGTCAGAGAGACGGATTTGAGATGGGTCTTCCATCTCCTAAGTTGCAGCACCTGATTGATGTCTTCTTCCCTGGCAATACTCATTGTCTCAGTGATTTGCATTATGTGCAGTGAGCAACAGGACCTAGACCAAACTCCAGATGTTCAGGAACAGCACCAGCTGGAATGGTCAAGTCGTTAAACATGGCACACACACACACACACACATGCACACATGCACATACATTCATACACACCTCTTACCCCCCCCACCCCTACACAAGTAGGTCACATAAGTTAATAACTCTGCTATTCCAGGAAATTCTGTCAAAGAGTCCTAGATTTCCAGGGGTTTTTATGACTTGAAATTATTGATACAACATACTTGTACAATCCTAGTTTTGTTGTTTCTGAAAGAGTCTTTATGCCACCTTTCATTATACATGCCTACTCTTCAATACTCTCCAATAGAAATTTCTATTTATGCTATATAAGGGCTTTTCTAGCAACAACAAGGCTATATCTAGCTACACCCTTTTTGGCAGTATATGATTTATTAATTTTATCCCATATAAATCTGTTATTCTATATGAATAACCCATGAAGGGAGGAAGGATAATTGTTTTATTCCCAAATAAAATTTGAATTTCTTAGTAATTAATCCCAAGCAATCTCTGAATAGAATAGGCACTCAAAATTTTGTTGAGTGATATGAGAATGGAGGTACTATTCCATTCATAACATACAAGTAGGTATAAGCAACATCATAAAATTAGTTTTCAACAATGAGGTAATTTTGGCTTTTATATGAAAGTTTTATATATATATGCATATATATATACATATCTGTATATATATATACACACATATATATATACATACGTGTGTATATATATACACACATATACATACACACACATATATGTGTGTGTATATATATATATATATATATATATATATATATATATATATATGGAGAGAGAGAGAGAAAGACAAAGTCTTGCTCTTGTCACCCAGGCTGGAGTGCAATGGTGCCATCTCAGCTCACTGCAAACTCCGTCTCCTGGGTTCAAGCTGTTCTCCTGCCTCAGTCTCCTGAGTAGCTGGGATTACAGGTTCCTGCCATCACGCCCAGTTAATTTTTGTATTTTTAGTAGAAGGGTTTTACAATGTTGGCCAGGCTAGTCTCAAACTCCTGACCTCAGGCAATCCACCTGCCTTGGCCTCCCAAAGTTCTGAGATCACAGGCATGAGCCACTGTACCCAGCTAAAGATAATTTTCTATTAAAGAGCAGAAATCCTTCTGTTAGTGTATGGTCATTTACATATTCAACATCTAAGTACTAAAAAGTCTTAATGAATCATGTCCTTCAATAAGAAATTAATGAATTCATAACAGGTGAAAGTTGAATGCAGAAAATACTAAGATAATGCATTTGGCAGAAGAAACCAGAAGATGGTTCAAATTTTTTTCTGAAGGAGAAAATATGTTTTGACCTCTTATCATTTAAATTGGTAAATACAGTGAATAGCATTTGTCAATATTTGTAAGTTTAATTTGTAGAGTTTATGAAATAAGATCTTGTTCCTCTCTGTCTTTATCTCTGGTCATCATGTATTTATTGTCAGATGTCATAGAAAATACCTTACTAAGTAATTTTGATATGGACAGGAGGCAGGAAAATAACAGGCAGAATAGGGTGAGGTACCTGGCAAAGCCCCGCCCTCAAGCCTGGACCAGTGACCCTAAATAAGAACATGCATTCCTGTTTTCCTACCCCAATGTTGCCTTTTCTAAAACAGTGGAATGCTCCAATCCCCATCCTGTACCCATAAAAACCTCAGGCTTCACTGGCAGAGTGGCAGAGTATTAGAGAAGGAGAGAAGAGAAGAAGCAGCTGGACATTGGAGACAGGCAGCTTGAATTCAGAGGGATGGCTTGATGGTAGGACTTTGGAGAAGAGTTTGGCTGGGGAAGGCCGAACCCCAGAGTAAGACCAACTTCCCACTCCATCCCCTTTCCAACTCCCCATCTTACTGAGAACCACTTTTATTGGCAATACAATCCGTATTTACCATCTTCAATTCATTCATGCCACCTGATTCCTCCTGGACACTAGAAAGGAGCCAGGTATGGATGCGAAAGGCTGTCAAGCTGACCCTTCATTGAGCTATCTAACACTTAAGCCACCCACAAATGGCCAAACTAAAAAGCATACTGTAATACATGCTCTTTAGAGCTTGGGGGGTCGGGGACAACCCCTAGATGCCGCTGTGGGTCCGCAGGGAGTTCTGCTGCTGTTGGTTGCTTAGAAGTGCTTATCCTGGCCTCTGCATCGACTCACCTGTGTGATTCCCTGCCAATGTGAGGTTGAGAACTGTGGGCTAAGTAAATGAACCAATTCATGAGTCCCATGAAGGTGTCAAGGGAGCTATCCCGTTTCAGTTTCTTTCTCAAGTTGAGACTGAATTACACTATTACATTATTTGAGGATACTTTTCATCCCACTTGGGATAAATTACTGACAACAAAGGCTTTGTATACTGAAGTTGGATTCAGAGACTGCTGCTTCTGTGTTTTAGGAACACTTTTAAACTACTTGTTTGCTTCTGGAAAGAACTCAGGGTGGTGAGTGGGTGAGTGGTCCCTCTTGTGAACCCCATGAAAGTATTTATGCAATTCAATGGACCTACATTTAATAAGCACATTCATAAACTAGCAAACAGTAATGAATAGAAAGCAATCAGAGCAGCCCTGGACTCCTGTTGCTCCTTTAGCTCTTCAGGGATCACATAGGAATTTTAAAAAAGGAACTGATTTTTCATCTTCCCTATGCTGTGGAAACATGTGCTGGGCTCCGGGATACCAGGATATATGCCAACTCCTCGTTTTTTCTTCTCTACTTGATATTAAAGGTATACTTGTTGTAGAAACAGGGAAAATAAATGAGAATTTATCACTTGGAGAAGGACTTTCATTTAGACTTTATAATGGTCACACTTTTCAAAATAAGTGACATGAAAATTCTGTCTCTACTTGTTTCAAATCACATCCGAAAGTAACTGTGGGTATGAGAAGACTGTGCTAATGAACATTCATTCAAATGAGTTGGAAAAAAACAACTAGGGATGGGAGTAATATGTGCTTCTAAATGTATTATATAAATATATTACATATGTTATGCATATACAAGTCAGCACATGAATAGTTTTCTAATCAATTTATATTCAGATGAAAAGAATTTGAATCAGACCAGGAAGCAATATGAAAAGGAAAAAAAAGCCACACGTGCTAATTCTGTCTTCCATCAACTAACTCTGATGTAAAGCAAATATCAAATTACCTGAGATTCAATACTTTTATTTATAAGATATGAGGAGTAACACTTGACTCAAATTGGGATGTGAAATGAGATGAGATATGTGGATGCTTCTGACGTGCATGTCCAATCAAGAGTGACATAGATTATAAAACAGATAAAAAAGAAGAGAAGGAAAAGAAGAAAAAGAAATTCTAGGAAAATCACTGTTCTCAATACCACGTGCTCTAATTTCATGATAATATATCATGTTCCCCTGGTCATCAAGACTTTGAAATTAGCCAGTCATAGCTTTCAGGGAATTTTAGGAATTGTATTTTTAGAGAAATCACAGAGAGTTGAAATTCACTGTCTTCTATGGTTTAAGTTTAAATGTCTTGGCCTTAAGAAAAAAGCTAAGGTGGTTCAGACTGCACTCTGCACAAAATAAAATTTTTAGTAAATAGAGAAAAAATCATTCCTTAAATAATTAAGAATGTCTGCAATAAATTACCCAAGGAATCCCAGGTCATTAAAATGAGTTTTAATAATCCAATTGCATTTTATCATCAAGGAATGTCAATATTGTACAATCAGAATATTTAATCAGTAGAAGAAACAAAATTACCCTAAATGATAATCTCATTAGTGCCGATGAAGCAGTCAATAAAAGAGAAGCTCTTCTGTTTAATATTTATCCAGCTTTCCGATCCTGATTGTCCAATTAAGGAACTTGTGTCGTTAATTCAAGTCAAGTGATCAATATGCTTTTCAAATATAAAGATAATCAACTGTAGCCGATTCTTGCATTTTTAAAAATGACAATGTCCAAATATGCCAATATTTGCCCAGGTGTTTAGAAGAGTTTGCTAGATAAGATTTCTTTATAAACATTGTCCTTAATGTATTTCATTGCTATTTGTCTCCTCAGTTCATACAGAGATACACAGCAGAGCTGGTTAAAGTGCATTTGTTGAAAGACACAAAGTGGCAAAATGAAGAGCTTTACTGAGCCTTCACTGAATAGATTGCTTTGGATGTTCAGATGATATTCCCTTCTATAGCTGAAAGCACGCACCTATATCAGCAAAGCACTGAAAACTAAATTGTGTAGGCCACTGCCTGCTATAAAGGACAGAATGATAGACTTTGACAACACATAATATGGAGTCTAAGGTCAGGCCAGCTCCTAGTTTAGTGTGGTACTGTGGCCATTCAGCCATCTAAGAGAACTAGTTGCAGAGAGCATAGGAAGTTGCCACCTCCCTGTTTTCACCGTTACATTTTTTTTTTCAGAGTTATACTTTCCCCAGGCCACTCCATGACAATTTCCCCCATGCAGGCTCATTTCTACAAGAAGCAGGACTCCTATAATGGGTGACATTTGAGATTTCTTGTCTTATAAGATGTAAAGATTTTTTCAATGATGAGACACAACATAGGGACATGCAAAGTCCTGGCCGCCCCAGAAGTACTGACCTCCAGGCCAAATGAAAAGTTTTCTGGGAACTATCTATGAAGTTTCTTAGGTAACATCAAATGATTACCATGTATGTTTTATTTCAGTAATCATTAAATTTTTAGACAAAAAATTACTTAAACATTCTTTTGCTTGTACAATATACTAAAAGTGTCTGAACTTCTAATTTACTAAAATAATAAACCTTATTTACATATATTAAAAATAATTGACATCTCAGTTGTTCCTTTGCATTTGCAAAGTGTGCCACGTTTTCACCATGCTTTAGTTATTTTGCATTAATCTATGCAGCAACCTCATTAGGTAGTTTCATTGTTTTCCTTCAATCACATGAGAGAATTAAAAGTGGAACTGTAGGTAGGCTGGTAAAATATTTTATTTGCCAAGTTTAGAAATTTAAATTCTATTTTTGTTTTGTTTTAAAGAAGTTATTTTTTTTCTTCTTACTGCTTCATGTTTACCAAAGTACTTAGATGTGGACATGAATAGAGGTATTCCACGTCTACTTTTTTTTCTGGGAAAAGCTGGAGGAAATTTGTATGTGTGTGTGACGTTAGCAATCTTCCTTAACATTTGGTTATAGTTTCTACTTCTAATTTCTCTGTCAGAGGTCACCTATGGAGTTTGAAATATATGACAAGGAATTTAAACATAAACAACACTAGAACCTACTAATAAATCTGTAATAAAGCAATCCATTTACAGGATAAATACTAATCAATTAAATTGCTTTTTTGATGATTCATGTGAAAGAAGATAGTATAGGTAGCGTTAAGACCTCTAATAACGTCCTAGTATGCAGACACATTCTCTCAGGCACGACAAAAACAGTCTGTCTTTTTCAAAAGTCTTCAAGGTCACATGTCTGAGAGGACCACTGTGTCTGGCTTAAGTCTAGATGAACTTGGCTGCTCTCACTAGGTGAGAATTAATAGGAGTGGGATGGATAACTCAATGCATTCTTCCAAGGTCAGAATTTTCCTAGATCCTCATCCCAAAAATCTACACCAAGTTTAAGATTATTAGAACTTTACTAGCCAACTAGGGAGAGGTTATATAACTTTTCTTGTTTCATTTTCTGGTTCTTCAAGTTCAAACTTTGTGTAACTTTACCTATACAGCCATGTATATGTAACAATGTCTGTCAATGACCGACAGTGTGCATGACTGGTCCCATAAGATTATAATGCCATATCTTTACTGTACCTTTTCTATTTTTAGATACTCAAATATTTGTGTTACAATCGTCTATGGTATTCAGTATAGTAACACTGTATGGGTTTGTAGCCTAGGAGCAATAGGCTATGTCATATGACCTAGGTGTATAGTAGGCTATAATACCTAGATTTGTGTAAGTACACTCCATGACATTCACAGAACAACAACATTGGCTAAAGACTCATTTCTCAGAATGTATCTCCATATCATTTTTGAGACAGGGTCTCATTCTGTTGCCCGGGCTGGAGTGCAGTGGCATAATCATGACTCACTGCAGCCTTGACCTCCGGGGCTCAGGTGATCCTCCCATCTCAGCCTCCTAGGTAGCTGGGACTACAGGTGCATGACACCATGCCTGACTAATTTCTTTCTATCTTGCCATGTTGCCCAGGCTGGTTTTGAACTCATAGGTTTAAGTGATCTGCTTGCCTTGGGCCCCTGGAATTACAGGAGTGAGCCACCATGGCCAGCCCATAATATTTACTTTGTTTGTTGATATGGATATATGCAAGCAATTTTTAAAATATAGAAAATGGCTAGAGGAAAAAATAATATTTTTGAAATGGGTGTTGATTAATTTAAACAAAATGATTTTATGACAGTTTTAAGAAAGCATAATACATTTGACTGTTGTAGCTCATTTCCTTTAATATCCAGATAATATGAATCATATTATTTGTGAAAAATGCATATTAATTTTCTCTGTGAGAAATACATAAAATTGGAGAAACACCATGCTAAATAAAGGTCACAAATGTATTTCTCCTTTACATGTCATTTGATAGCATTTAGGCTTTTTATAATTAAATATTTCTTATAAAAATTTACCATAGAAAAAGGGAATTGAAATTAAATTCAGATAGAGAAAACTCATAAGCTGATTTAATAACTTAGTTAAAACTGTAGTTGGCACAAAATGAAAAGGAACTGCATCAAAATTTCCATACTATATGAAATGAGAGGGAAATACACTCTAAATATTAGTGCAATGAAGCATCATTAGTGTGTGATTACGGTCAGTGCAAATGGTGGCTCTTCAAAGATGGTGGGCTTTCTCGTTGACGTTTACACAGATTTTTAAACTTGTATGTATATAACAACATAGAATAGGCAGAGTGAAAGAAAGGGAAACTGAAAATAGATACTGTCAAATAGAAATAGAAAAGATCGGGTCTGTAGTAATTCAATAACTTCCCCACACTCAAATAAGCAATTGAACAAACTAAAAGTAATCAGCAAAAACCTGGTCGTGCTGATTATTCCATTGTTATTTTCCAAACACGTAAGTCCTACACTATTCTTATTGTAAAACAATAGAAATTATTTCCATTGTGTTACTAACATATGGTTCAATTTCACTAAAAATGATCAAACTCTAGAAAATGTATAACATGTTCCTGCATTACTATAGACTATTTTTTTTCATTTATATAAGTAAAGCTTAATAGGATTTTTTCAAGGTGCACTTTGAATGTAATTTCAAATTATTTCTCAAAAGTTTAAATATAATTATCTTAACAATTCCCTGATCTTTGCTCTTGAATGAAGACTTATATACTCTCCAATTTATTTAAATTTGTTTTCCTCCAAATGAAGTCATTTAGATCAAGTTAGAGCCCTATTTAATATGCTAATGTAAACGTTGAGCTAGGTAAGGACTAGTACACAATAAATGCTCCCATACAAACATTAGTTCAAGGCACTGCTAATGAGTTCACCTCTATTATCTTTCAGACTGCAGCTCCATTAGCAGTGTTGTAATACTAAAGATAATTAGTGCAGGCTTGTCAACTTGATTTTTGCTAACATTATGGCTTTTATTTTGTACTATATTTTTTAAGGGTCCCTCTGAGAGTCTGCGGATCACTTTGTTGGCCAGGGAGAAGCTATTTATTCTGGCCTAACAAAAGCACAGTTTAATTAAGAAGCATTCTGCCATTCATTCTGTAGTCCAGACTGCAATTTTGATGTTGGTCTCTAAATGCTAAGATTTGTCAGATTCAATTTCTCTGTTCTAATTTCCTATCAGACAAAATGTGATACCAGGCATGGATCCAATTTCCCTTTTCTATTAGCATTTATATTGACAGAGTTAATGATTTTATTATCATCTCTGGCTTGTTGCTAAACAGCAGACATCATATCCCTCCTTGTGGATAGTTACATATATATTATAAACTCATTGTCCCAGGAGGAATTGAAACTCATCCTACTAAATTTGTCTTAAGGTGGCCAAGCTAAGCGATAGGTAAGAAACTGGAAGAGCATTAGGGAAATGATAGTATTCCCAAATAAGAAGTAAGATTAATATTTTTCTATATAACTAATATGTCCAAGTGGATAGGCTGGCAAAGACTCCGTAAGACTCTCCCAGTAGGTTGAAATGTAATGCCTGTGATCCTTGATACTGCTCAGGAAATGCAATGTTTGAAAAAGTGTAAATTCTATGTGTTTGTGTTACTTAAGAGATATTCTAGTGGTTCCATAGCTCAGGGGTCAGAGCACTGATTTTGTAGAAATATTCTAATGGGACTATGACTCTCGTTCAGATTTGAAACAAAATTAAAAATATCAAGAGTCAGTATAATTTGCATTTATTTCTTACCTTTTGGAACTGAAACTCCTCCATAACTAAGCTATTCCTCTAATTTAGCTGTTGTTTAACATATTAATTTATTTCCAAAATATTCAAATTGGGGTGACTTTTAAACCCCCAATCATAAATAACTTACCCATTAGTTAAGTGCAAACAAATTTGGTGTACAGCTTTATGAAAAAAAACCCCATGATGTGGCATTTCTGTTTAATGCATTTGGGGTTTTTTGTAGGTTATTACCAAGCACCTCTTTATGGTACTTTCCTTAAGATTTCATAGAGGCATCAGTTCTCTCAATGCATGCAGTAGTTGTATATAAAGAGCTCTTACATCAAGATAAAGGCAGAATATTTTACTGTAAAGTTTTATTTTATGTTTTATTTAATTTATTGAAAAGGATATTTAAGTATATTTCTCCACCATTTGTAGGAAAGCACCATGTAAAAAGAGTCTAACTGGAATTTGTGTGTGTGTGCTCCAATCAATGCGAGAATAATCACTTTCTTGCCATTAGTAAAGTGAAATGGAAATATATTAATGGAATGCAATTAAATATATTTAGTATCCAAATATTCTTTATATGCAAATTCCAACTAAAAATTATATTCATCCTCTGAGACACATATGACTAACATGATTTCAGAGAGGTGAGTCAAATTAATATTTTAAAATGAATTTCTAAAGACATTAAAAGCAGAGTCCTGTTTTTTCACATTCATGGCTTATAATTTTAAATAAAAATAACAGAATATAGTTGGCAGAAATAAATATAACAAGAAAGATATTAGTTGAGTAGATAGTAATTTTGGGGGGGAGAGAAATAGAGACAGATTGAGAAAGGGAAAGGGAAGAAGAAGGAGAAAAAGAGAAAGATAGTGAAGGAAAAATTGGAGAAAAAGAAAGAAAGGGAGCATGAGTAAATGTGTATTATAAAGGTGGTCCTCTTAAGTAAAACGAAAACCAATAATTCAGCTACTACATATTGGATGAACTATGCCTAATTTAGAAAGATCAAATGCTCCAAATTGTCTCTTGGATACAGAGATAGTTTAGGTTAAAGGGCTAATGGCTAGGAGTCAAAACATGCAGACTCTAGTTCATT
Organism: Leontopithecus rosalia; assembly: GCA_028533165.1. NCBI lineage: Eukaryota > Metazoa > Chordata > Mammalia > Primates > Cebidae > Leontopithecus > Leontopithecus rosalia. The sequence goes on from CM052665.1 coordinate 4,245,637, forward strand.
CTCTTGTTTTAATGTATTAATTATTCTGAAATGAATAGCATCATATGCTCAGAAAACTTGGTTTCAACACAGCCTACCTCTGTGCTCTTAACCTATTTAAAAGCCACTCTTCTTATCTGCAAAGCAGTAATAATAATATATGCACAGTATTGAGGGAGAATCAAACATGAAATCATGGTGTAAATTATAATGTGTTACACAAATGTGTTAGTGGTAATACTGTCATTAAATAAATGTCTATTGATACTTATTCTCATATTCAGATTATTCTATCTTTAAAATTCATTTGCCATTAATTGATATCCACAGCATTATATTACATTTAGCAGAGATGAGTTTAGTGGGTGGGTAAAATGATACACCTATTTGGTGTTTGATTCTACCTGACAGTCGAATATCCTCAGCCAGCTTAGAATTTTCATTTGAATAGTCACTGAGTTTGGATGGCCATTCTTTTAGTCATGTATAAGAAAAAGACAATAGGGTTATTGCATCACCATGAAAAAAAGGTAAAGAATGAAAACAGAATACACATTTAAAAAAAGCTTTTAATTATTTCATTGGAGTTGAGTGAAGCTAAAAGAAATTCTTGCTCTACCACTTAGGCACTAGCACCACCTTTGAGAAAGAATCGTTTCAGTAATCTATTATGTGTTCAGAAAGTGGTATTGAAGTTACTTGGGAGGGAATTAATCCTACTTGCTGAGGTCCAGACGAAATGTTGTGGACTGAGAGTTAGAAGGCCTCTGCTACGATTTGAGTTTGTTCCCCCAAAGTTCATGTGTTAAAAGTTTGGCTGCCATTGCGGCAGTGTTGAGAAGCAACTGGGTCACGAGGGTTCTGCCCTCACCAATGGACTAATGCCATTATCACTGGAGTGGATTAGTTTTTGCAGGATGACTTGGGTAAATGCAAGCTTTCTCTCTCACATGCACTTTCTTGCCCTCTGGCCTTCCACCTTCCTGCCATGCCAGATTGCAGTGCCATGTTCTTGGACTTCTCAGAACCCAGAACCCTTAACCAAATAAACTTCCTTTCTTTACAAATTACCCTACTTGTGATATTCTGTAACAGCAACAGGAAAAAAAAGTAAGAGCCCCTCTCCAGACTTGTGAGCCTCCATCCACAGGAGTCAAGGGAGCCTCTTAGATATAATACAGGCCCTTCTCTAGTTACTATTTTTTTTATTATGATAAAAGATAGGAGGCTCCTGGCCTAAACTACACTTAAATGTTTCTTCAAGAATCATGGCTTTGCCTCTTCTCTCTAACTTGAGACTAACAGAAGTAATATCAACATGACTTTATCTTGATTATACCAGTGACCACGAGAATCCCCAAACTCCCAGGGCATCCTCATCTCCTATATTTAATGCCACTGAAGACTGTGCACTGTCCCAATTCTCTCTCTATTCCTTAGCCATCTCCAACCTCTGAAAGATTTCCACTGAGTCCTTGGAACACACAGTACATTACTCAGGGAAGAGACAAGCCTTCCTGTATATTAAGCCTTTTTCTGATTGCTCCCTTCACCTCTGGCGCTAACATAAATTCAAGTCTTCCTTGAGGATACTGCTTTCTCACAGTCCTTTCTTCATACCATGAGCATAAATCTGGTTTGAGCATCTTCCTCCTCTAAATTGTTTTTATTCTAGACCATTCTTGCTCCTGCTTCCGTAAGTCTCCTTTTTTGAATTTCATGTATCAGATTATGGTGTCTATTACCTTCTTTGTTCAGTAATACACCTACCACTGGGTTATAATCTCCCCTTTCCAATCCAGCTGCATCCTGTGTCTTGAAAGCTTTTCCTTCTGGTTTTCTGTCACTCTGAAATTTTATCTTTGTGATTTTTGGGGAGTCCAAATGGCTGACAATTCCAAAACCCGGCTTCTCAGTTCCCTGAACTTCACGTTTATCTCACCTAAACTTTCCTTCCTTGGATTGTTTCCCAGACATGTCAGAATTAGCATCCATGATATTATCAGAAATCTCAATCTGAAGCATCCCTCTGACGACCACTTTTGTCCTTTTAACTCACCGTATTTAAGAAATGCAATGATTGTTCTCCTCAGCCCCTTCATCTGATTCTACCACATCTTCATTTTCTTGTATTCTCTTCTCGTCCTAATTGCTCTCCTTCCCAGTTTATAGTTAGACGATCACTATATTCACTTCCTTTTATCTACCCTTAAGGTAAATAAAAGGAAGTGCCCCTTAATTTTGTCTGACAATTACTATACCTTCTCCACCCCCTCTCCCATTCCCTATTTATTCCTCTCTTCTAAAAATCTAACACTGCCCATCTCTTTTCATTTCACACTTTCAGCTGATGACCATCTTTCCAATTATATGAGAAAACTCAAAGTCAGAAGAGTTGTTTCATAATCTCCAGCCACCATTTCTATCTACCTACTAGCAATAGTGGCCATATTTGCTGTCTAATCTTCCTTACAATAGATGAATCCTTAATCTTATTTAAGGCTAATGGCTCTACTTGTTTTAGAAATTCTACCTTATTTTTTCTAATAAACAGTTTTGTTTCAAGCTTAAGAGAATTTCATAGTGTCAGGCACCCGTAAAGGATTCTTTTTCTCTCCTTAAGAATAGCAGTCTCTTGGTTTTCACTTCCCCTTCAACCAACTCATTTATTTATCCATCTACACAGTATTTATTAAATAAAATTTCAGGAATGTTGTTTTATTTAATTACTTATTAGCAGTAATGTTCTGAAAACATTTCTATATGAACTGGCTTCAATTCCTCTATTTCCAATTTTATTTATTTATTTATTTATTTTATTGGTTCATCTACGTTGTTGGGTGTCTTAGTCCATTTAGGTTGCTATGCCAAAATACCGTGGACTGAATAGCTTATAAACAACAGAATTTTGTTCCTCACAGCTGTGGAGGTTGGAAAGTCCAAGAACAAGGTGATTTGGTATATGCTGAAGGCCTGTGTCGTGGTTCATAGATGGCACCTTCTTGCTATGCCTTCACATGGTAGACGTGCGAGGCAGTTTTCTGGGATCTCTTCTTAATGACACCAATCTCATTCATGAAAACTTATCCCATTACCTTATTACCTCTGAAAGACCCACCTCCTAATATCGCATTGGTAATTATGTTTCTACTTATGAATTTGGGCATCACAAACATTTAGAACATAGTGTGTAAATAATTTATTCCTGTTTTTTGCTGAATAGCAGTTCATTGTGTAAATGTTCCACAACTTGTTGATACTTCTGGAATGAACATTTGCATTGTCTCTAGATTCACCTACTATAAACCTACATGTTCCTATAAACATTTCTGTATAAGTCTTCATATGGACATAAGTTTTCAAGCATCTTGGGTTAATGAGTGAAATGGTTGGCTTATGTGGTCAATTCATATCTGGCTTTTAAAGAAAACACTAAATGGTTCTCCAAAGTGGTTATACCACTTTATATTCCCACCAGTAAGTATTAAGAGATGCAGCTGCTACTCATCCTCACAAAGCCTTGGTCCGATCAGTATTTATTGGTTTAGATATTCCACTTGGTGTGGAGTGGGATCTCACTGGAGTTAATATACATTTCCATAATGCCTGATGATGCTAACTCTTGTTCATGTGCTGTTTTGCCAGCCACATATCTTCTTTGGTGAAATGCATGTTCAAATATTTGCCTATTTTTAGATTAAATTGTGTGTGATTTTTAAATTTTTGAATCTTGAGAAATCTTCACATATTCTAAATACAAGTCTTGCATTAGTTATATTATTGGACATGTATTTTCCCAGTCTTTAGCTTGTCTTTTTTTTCTCTCAATAGTGGCTTTTGAAGAGCAGGTGTTCTTAATTTTCTTGAAAACCAATTTATCAGTTTTTACTTTCATCAATTATACTTTTGGGGTTGTATCTAAAAATGCTTTTGTCTAATCCAGGTTTGTAAAGATTTTCTCCTAGAAGTTTCATAGTTTTAGGTTTTATATTTAGGTTTGTATTTGGTTCTGGTGGTGTCAGATATACATCCAAGTTCATTTTATGTGCATAGAATTATTATAATTGTTTTAATTGTTTTGTAGAATTCAAGAGTAAAGGCATCTAGGTCTGGAGACGTCTTTATGGGAAAGTTTTTAACTATAAATTTAATGTTATTATAGGAATATTAGGATGATATATTTCTTTTAAAGTGAGCTTTGGTAGTTTGTATCCAGATTTGTTTATCTAAGTTGTCAAATTCATTAGCATAAAGTTGTGTATGATAGAATCCGTGGTTATGTCACTGCTCTCATGAAAATTTATGTCTAATTATTTTCTGTTTTTTATTAATCTGGCTACAGGTTCATTTCATATATCTTTATGAAGAGCCACCTTTTACCTTATTAATTATGTATATTTTTCCTCTAATTTTCATTTCACTGATTTCCACTTTAATCTTTCATATTTCTCTTCTTCTTTTCTATATTTTCCTTCTCTTTATATTTGAAGACTAGGGATTCTTTTCCTCTTGTTTTTCGAATTTCTTAGCTGGAACTTGAGGTCATGGATTTTCAATCTTTTTTCTTTTGTAATATAGGCATTTGTGGCTGTAAATTTCCCCCTAAGTTTTGCTTCAGTTTTATCCAACAAATTTTGATATGCTGTGTTTTCATTTTCTTTTATTCAAAATGAGCTCTAATTTCCTTTTTGGATTCAATTTCATCATTTGGGTTGAGTGTGTTGTTTAATTTCCAAATATTTGGGAATTTTCCAGAAAGCTTTGTTATTGATTTCTAATTTAATTCCATGGTAGTCAGATAAAACATTTTATATGACTGAAACCTTTTAAATTTACTGAGACTTGTTTTATGACCTAAAATATGGTCTTTCTTGGCATGTGTTCTATGCACACTTGAAACATTCTGTGTTCTGCTATTGTATGGAATTGTCTGAGTGTCACTTCGGTCAAGTTGGTTGTTGGTTGGCAATTGGTATTTCTCCTCCATTAGTCTCATTTTTCTCTGTTTTCTACTTCCTTTTCTGCTTTCCTTTTGTTAAAATGACAGTTTTTATATTACTACTTTATCTCCTTTATTGGCTTATTTGTGTTAACTTTTTGTTGTGTTATTTGAATGGGTATATGTCAGAAATCTTTAACTTATCACATTCTACCTTTGTGCAATTTACTATCACTTTACTTATAGTGTAAACTTGTCTTTTTACTGTTGTGAAATCTGCTGACCTTTGTTTCTCTGAATGTAATGCATCCTTTTTTCTCTGGCTGCTTTTAAGATTTTCTGTTTGTCATTGATTTCAAGCAATTTCATTATGATGTGCCTGGTGAACTTTTCTTTCATGTTTGCAGACTTGAGCTTTGTTTCACTGAGCTTCTTGCACCTATGATCTAACATGTATATCAAATCTGGAAATTTTTCTTCGAATGACTTTACTCTCTCGTCTCTCTTTCTAGGATTTCAATTACGTGTATATTGGTCCATATGAAGTTCCAAAGTACACTGATGCTATGGTTTCTTTTATTCACCCTCTCTCTGTGCCTCATTTCATAAAGTTTATCCTGCTATTTCTTAAATTTTACTCATCATTTTTGTGCCATTTTTATCTGCGATTAATCCCAATGTATTTTTCATCTCAGGCCCAGCCATTTTCACTTTTAGAAGTTCTATTTGAATCTTCTAAAAACATTTTTCATGTCTCTTACTAATACGTTCAATCCAACCTTTTTTTCTGGTTTCTTGAGTATGTAAAATATTGCTATAATAAATGTCTAAATATCCTTTCCTTATCTACTAATTCTATTTCATTTCAGGATAGGTTGATTGATCAATCTCTTCATTATGATTTATATTTTTGTGCTTCTTTGCCTGCCTTGTGGCTTTTGATTGGACGTCTGATATAAAATTTGCCTTGTTGGGAGCTGGGTATTTTTGTGTTCTTATGTACAAATCTTCCTGGTTTTCACCCTGAGACTCAGTCACATGACTTGCAAAGACTTTTATCCCCTTGAGTTTTGTTAGTTAGGACTAGAGAAGTATTTTGTCCAGGTCTTATTATGTTCCATTATGTATGCAAATCGTGATGCTCCTTAAATTATAAGAGTTCTCACTTTTTCTAGTGATAACAGGAATTATTCTCAATCTTTTATTTCCTGGATGCTAGTTTCCCTAATTCTTTAAGGGTTCTCCGGCCTTAAGTAGTGTTCTCACATATGTGTGCTGATCAGTACTCAACTGAACACTCTGGATACTCTAAAGAATTCCAGAGTTCTGCACTGTGAGGATTTCTCATCTTTGGTGCTGTTCCCTGTTTATTCACTTCAGTTTCCAGCCTGTTCTCAACTCAGAGAGAAAGCAGCTTCTGCCAGGGTTCCTGTTGTTAGTAACACCTTGTAAATTTCTTCAGACAGTAAAATGGCAAAACAAACCTTATTTCTTGTTCCCTGTCCTTTATTGCCTTCTGTCAAATGTCTTGAGAGGCATTTTTTCCCATGTATTTTGTCAAGTTTTTAATTGTTTAAATTTGGGGTCAACCCATTCCTTGTTATTCTGTCTTGACTGGAAGCAGAAGTACCTCTCTTCGTATATCTTTTAAACCTATTTCAATTAGGTTTTTGTCCCACCACTTAACTAAAATATATCAAGGTTACCAGTGACTTCCATATTAACACATCTAATGGTCATTTTTTTTCAGAGTTAACATCTGTATTAAATATTTAGAAAATATCTCAAACCTAATGTGTTTGTAATTGATCTCTACTGTTTTTTCTCTTCCACTTTTATTCTACCCAAAGTTTTCCATCACACATACAGTCATATGCCACATAATGACACTTTGGTTAATGATGAAATGCTATAGGACAGTGGGTCTGTAAGATTATAATGGAGCTGGAAAATTCATATTGTCTAATGACATTATAGACTTTGGACTGTGGACTTTTGAGTTAATGCTGAAATGAGTTAAGACTTTAGGGGACTGTTGGGAAGGCATGATTGGTTTTGAAATATAAGGACATGAGATTTGGGAAGGATCAGGGGCAGAATGATATGATTTGGCTGCATCCCCATTTAGGTCTCATCTTGGATTGTAGCTCCCATAATTCCCACAGTGGGAGGTAATAAAATCATGGAGGTGAGTCTTTCCCATGCTGTTCTCATGATAGTGAATAAGTCTCATGAGCTTTGATGGTTTTATAAAGTGGACTTCCCCTGCACATGCTCTCTTGCCTGCCGCCATGTAAGATGTGCCTTTGCTTTGCCTTCCACCACGGTTGTGAGACCTCACCAGCCATGGGGAACTGTGAGTTCATTAAACCTCTTTTTCTTTATAAATTACCCAGTGACAAAGCATTGTCACTGGGTATAAAGAGTTTATAATCCTTTATAAATTACCCAATAACAAAAACACTGATGTGTTTTTGGTAATGCTGGTATAAACAAATTTGCTGTACTGCCAGTCATAAAAACTATAGCAGTACAGTTATGTACAGTACATAATACTTGATAATGGTAACAACTATGTTACTAGTTTATGTATATACTTTATATTTTATCATTATAGTGTACTCCCATGTAAAGAAAAGTTATCTGTAAAACAACCCCAGGCCAGTCCTTCTGAAGATATTCCAGAAGAAGGCATTGATATGATATGAGATGACAACTCCATGCATGTTATGCCTGAAGAACTTCCAGTGGGACAAAACATGAAGGTAGAAAACTGTGATAGGGATGATCCTGACATGTGTAGGCCTAGGATAATGTGCGTGTTTGTGTCTTAAAAAAACTGTACAGTTGCACTATGTGTTTGTGTTTTGAGTTAAGTGTTATTACAGGAGTCAAAAGTTAATACATTTCAAAAGTTTATAATGTAAAAAGTTAAATCAGGCTAAGATTAATTTACCATTAAAGAAAGAAAAAGTAATACATTTAGGGTAGCATAACTACAGTGTTTATAAAGTGTATAGGAGTACACAGTCATTTCTCAGGACATCACATTTTCTCTCCACTTAGCCATTGACTCACCTGGAACAATTTCCATTCCTGCAAGATCCATTCATGTAAGTGCCCCATACAGGTGTACCTTTTAAAATCTTTTATATTATATTTTTACTGTAACTCTTCTGTATAGCAACGTGCTGTGTAGGTTTATAGACTGGAAGCAATAGGCTATATCATATAACCTAGGTATATAGTAGGTCATACTAACTAGATTGGGGTAAGTACACTCTATGATATAAGGTAAGAAATAATTTTTTTTCATTGTACACCTAAGTTTTATTCATAATTTTTTGAGCTATGTACCTTTTTATTGACTGTCTCTCATCACTAGACGTTATTATCATTATGAAGATCAAATTTTTGGTTTGGTTTTTGTTTACTAATGTAACAATATACACTTAAGATTTCTCCTGTGTCTTTCCATGCCTTACAGCTTTTCATTTATTTTAGCCCTAAATAATATTCTACTGTCTAGATGTAACAGAGTTTATGAATTTATTTTTTTTTATGTTTTTATTTTTAATTTTTATTGCATTTTAGGTTTTGGGGTACATGTGCAGAACATGCAAGATAGTTGCATAGGTACACACGTGGCAGTGTGTTTTGCTGCCTTCTGCCCCCTCACCCATATTTGGAATTTCTCCCCATGCCATCCCTCCCCCACTGCCCCCCCGCTGTCCCTCCCCTCTTTCCCCCAATA
>CM052665.1:4254808-4269620 GCA_028533165.1 Leontopithecus rosalia
AAAAACCAGCTCTTGGATTTATTGATTTTTTGAAGGGTTTTTCGTGTCTCTATCTCCTTCAGTTCTGCTCTGATCTTAGTTATTTCTTGTCTTCTGCTTGGTTTTGAGCTTTTTTGATCTTGCTCCTCTAGCTCTTTCAATTTTGATGAGAATTTATTAATATATAGAAGGAGATGGTGATTGTTCCCAACTTTTGGCAATTGTAAATAAAGCTATAAATATTCTGTGCCGTTTTTTGTGTATACATGATTGTTTAACTTATTTGGGTAAATGCAAAGGAATATGATTGCTGGATCACATGTTACGAGTATGTTTAGTTTTGTATAAAACTGCCAAACTATGTTTCATCAGTTATCATTTTGCATTTCCACCAGCAATAAATAAGAGTTTTGGTTGCTCCCTATTCTCATCAGGATTGGCATAGTCTGTGATTTGGATTTTTCTACATCACTGTAACCAAAGAGTAGAGTATGCATATATGTTTTTACTTGGTCAATTATTTCTTTTTCTTTATAATCCTTGTTATTTATCACCTTTTATACTTAGAAACAGATAAATAATATTAAGTATTGAGAATATTTTTCTTTTTGGCAGAAAAAACATGAAATTTGTCTTCCACTTCTTAGTTTTACCACAGAACAGCGTTTTCATATTTTACATTTATTTACACATTCCAGGATAACACATCCATGTCAGAACAGCTTGATTTCTATGGGATGTCAAAAATTAATCTTTTCGATGTTTTTTATTCTACCTGGAGTTTTTCCCTGTGGTTTGTAAAATCCAGGACATATTGAAGGCTTTTACTTTCAATGACCTGGATCTTTAAATGGTCCCACACACCAAAGGGAAGAACAGGGTATCTAGATAGCTAGGCTCAGCCAGCCTTTGGTCTACCAATGTCAGTATCAAAGATGCTGTCACTTTTTCCTAATGCAGATTTAAATTTGGGCCTCTTGCTTGTCATCTGAAAAGTGATGGATGCATTCTTACATGCATTGTAATTTCTTTAGATACTTTTTGTGATAGTTTATAACATTTACTATCGTTTTCTTTATATTCGAGGCTGTGTTGAACACATCAGTCATATCAGATGATTTCTAGGAAGTGACTTACAGTTTCACTGGATTTTGCATCTTCTTTTTTTTTTTCTGCTTCCTCCTCACCAAGTAAACACGTACTTTTTAAATTTTTTTAAGGAAAGAAAAGTCTTTTAAATATATGGCACTAGAGTGTAAAGCTATACAGCTGCATCCAATGTCAGTTCCCTGTAGCTTACAACCTGTGGCGCACCGCGTCCGTCAGGTGTAGAGCTGATGGGAGGCCAGGGTGTCCATGAATGGCCGCACCAGGTCGTCGGTGGAGAAGAAAAAGATGAGCACGAACGTGATGGAGTTGGGGAGGGCGGGCAGTGACTTCTTGAACACAGTCAGCAGCAGGAAGGTCAGACACAAGCCAATGAGGATGCCAACGAAGCAGGCCAGCGTGGTGTCCCAGTCCCCGCTGCCCGTGGCCACTGTCTTGCCCACTGGCACGCCGTAGAAGATGAAGTGACAGAGGCCGAGCTTCATGCCCCTTTCTTCCTCTTCCTCCAGCTCCTCCCCTGGGAAGCCAGTCAGGGGAGGCTCAAAGACTTCAGGGTATGAGGGCTCCGCAAACTCTCACAGGAGCCTTCTTCCATTTCCGTGTTGTAGGGGAGCTGGAGGCGCCCTGAGAGGAGGGCTCCAACTTCTCCATGCCCACCGTCCACACCATGGTGGATGAGTACCTCAGGGCAGGGAATATGGGCTCGGTTCTCTCCGGGGCAGTTTCTACAAGCATTCTCATAGGCCGTTTGAGACCGAGCACAGCCATGAGATCGTACACAGAGATGGCGCCCAGGATGACCCACGCGGATCCCTCTGGGAGGTACTTGATGACCACCAAGGCCGTAAGGGCGCTGATCACGACGAGGTAGGCCTGCTGCAGCACCAGGGGCCTGCCAGTGCATGCCCACCATGCCCACCGCCCCGAACTTCCCGACGGTGAGTGAAAGGGTGGCCCACGGCCGCGTCGTAGGTCTGGAGCACCCCCCCAGGGCAGAAGCAGGTGAAGAGAAACAGCAGCATCGGGGAAGACAGGATCGAGCAGCCGGGGATGAGCTCGCAGCAGCGGTCCTTGTAGAGCGCCACCAAGGAGACGGGCCTAGCCATGACGGCGCTGATCAAGGCGAGCGTTTTGAGCCCGGAGTCGAGGGGGCGCTGCCCACCAGGGCGTGTCCTCAGTGAACGGCGGGTAGATGAGCTGTGTGTTCTCCGCGCAGGAGCGCACGGACTTGGCGGCCACCACGATCACGCGCAGTGAGAGGCGCAGACGGCGGCACCGCGTGCTGTGCCCCGGGTTGAGGGTCGGCTCTGCCTCCGCGTTGCCCGGGTTGAGGGTCGGCTCTGCCTCCGGCCCGACGGCCGCCTGGGAACACCGCTCCTGGCTGCGGGCAGGGTCCCCTTCCCGCTCCCCTCCTGTCCTGGCCTCCCCGCTGCGCAGCGTTCTCCCGGCCCTCCGGGCCCTGCCCGCTCTCCTGCCGGCCTCGGGGACGTCCGCGGGTCACACGCTTCTCCCTGTCGGAAGCCGTGAGTGTGAGCAGAGCCCCGTCTCGGGAAAGTTTGGGTCGGACCCCTGGGCCGCCCCTCGCAGCCGGCTGAGCGGACGACGCCCCTGCTTTCAGAGGGCGGCGCTGGGTCTCGACATCACTTTCTGTGGTCCCGCATTGGTTTCCCATTGGTAAAATTGAGGGTGGAGACCAGCTTCTGTCTCAGGTTCCCGCAGCCCCGAAAGCTTGCTTCTGTCTGTCCCCCCACAGCTGCAAATGCCTGCTCCACCGCCGCGCTCCGGCGGAGTTCGCGCCCCGGGCGCAGCGCCCAGCTGGACCCCACACCGGCCCAGACCCTCTCTGCGTCCACCCAGGGGATTTTGCATTTTCTTAGAGAGAGGGTTAGAATCTTTTCATTAAAAAAATTTATATTGTGATACCAGCATGACAGTTCCATGTGTTGCAAAGGACATAGATTTTACAGTCAAATTCATCTGGGTTCGATTCCACGTTGGGTACTTACTGGCTAACTGATCTTTTAAGTTACTTAAAATTTATAATTCTGATTCTCCTTATATAGAAAATAGGTCGCTAATATTTAATTGCTGTATAAGTGTAAGCAATTAACCTAATATATAAAAATACTTAAAATTTTGAAGCATTCAACAAGTGATGGCTACATTTTTTTAAACTATTCATAAATTTAAAATGATTAACTTTAGATTGCTGGAGTTTAGTGGGTAATGACTGAATAGGCATATGGGTAAAGTCCTTGCTTTTTTTTAGGGTGCTTATGTTTAAATATATTTATACAAATTACCGGGAAACATAATGTAATTCTAAAAACGGTGAAACTGAATCATTAAATATAAGTGCAATTAAAAACAAAAGTAACTATACATCACGTATATTAACTGACACATTTACGTCACAGCAGTCACAAAATGGTTGAATTCTGGTATTAGAAAGAAATGAGGAAGAAAATTAACATGTATACAATAAAAATGGAGATAGAATTCTAAAGACACTAAAAAAATCCTGCAAAAATATTAAAATAATGTTAAGGCAACACTAGTGACTTTTAAATAAGCATAGGAAAAAGCAATTTTAGGCCGGGCGCGGTGGCTCACGCCTGTAATCCCAGCACTTTGGGAGGCCGAGGCGGGTGGATCACGAGGTCAGCAGATAGAGACCATCCTGGTCAACATGGTGAAACCCCGTTTCTACTAAAAATACAAAAAATTAGCTGGGCATGGTGGGGCGTGCCTGTAATCCCAGCTACTCGGGAGGCTGAGGCAGGAGAATTGCCTGAACCCAGGAGGCGGAGGTTGCGGTGAGCCGAGATCGCGCCATTGCACTCCAGCCTGGGTAACAAGAGCGAAACTCCGTCTCAAAAAAAAAAAAAAAAAAAAAAAAAAGTTAAGAAAGAAAAAGCAATTTTAATATTCTAAAGATGGAAGTTGGAAAGTAGAGGGTAGCAGTAAATAAATGATTAAAAGCATGAATCTCGGTTTTTTTTTGTTTGTTTGTTTTAAACAGCACACACTGGATTAAATTGTATATAATCGATTGAATTTGTTTCTTTTCTTTTCTTTTTCCCCAGAGGCAGGGTTTTACACTGTGGCTCAGGCTGGAGTGCAGTGGTGCCTCAGCCTCCTGAGTAGCTGGGGCTACAGGCATGCTCCACCTCACCTGGCTAATTTTTTTGTTTTGTTTTAGTAGAGACGAGATTTCCTTATGTCTCCCAGGTGAGTCTTGAACTCTTGGCCTCCTATAGTGCCGTGCTTACAACTGTTAGCCACTCTGCCAGGCCTATGTCTTAGTTTCTTTATTATAAAATGGAAATAATAATATCTATTGCACAGATCATTATAAAAAATAAAATGTATCTAATGATCTTAGCATAGTATCTAACATATTTTAATCATGCAGAATCATTTAATGGTAGTATTATTTCTAGTTTCTCAGACTGAACTAATGTAGCCTATCCTGCATTAGCATAACAATGATTAATACTGTTCTTGAAGCCATGTGCTTCTAAAACAGCTGAAAATACTAGAATTGAAGGCTGTGAAGATTTCAGGAAATTGGATTTTTAAAGAAGTTTCAGGCAAGGTGAAACCCTGCTTTGAAAATGGGCAGAATGTCTTTAGGCTAATTTGATTGTCTACCATTTATTCCATTTATTCTTTATTTATTCCATTAAATAAAGGCAGACAAATCATCACATGCCTAATAGCCATAGGCCACGCCCCAGTCAATCATATGCAGTAACCAGCAACCACTCATTCCCTTCATTAGATGGTAAGTAGAAGACAATGGGCGTTTTGGGTGATAATGAGAGGAAAGCTTGAAAAATTCAGGATCCTGGCTGGGTGCTGTGGCTCACATCTGTAATCCCAGCACGTTGGGAGCCTGACGCAGGAGGACCATTGTGGCCAGGAGTTTGAGACCAGCCTGGCCAACATGGCAAAATGCTGTCTCTACTAAAATTTCCAAAAAATAGCTGGGTGTGGTGGCTCATTCCTTTGTAATTCCAGCTATCCCGGAGGCTGAGGCATGAGAATCACTTGAGCCTGGGAGGTGGAGGCTGCAGAGAGGTGAGATAGTGCCACCGCTTGCTATCCTAAATGAAAACAACTACACACACACACACACACACACATATATATATATATATATATATATATATATATATATATATATTTATCTATATTTACAGGTATATATATAGGAGCCAGTTGATAGAAGGCCTTGGTCTTGATAAATGTATTAATATAAATGTAGAAAGATTTCATTTCCTAACCAGATGTATGTTGCATCTGGAAGTAGTTATGTCTCTCCAAGAGAGGTTCATGTTCAAAATGCCATCATGTAACATTAGGAAAGAAACTTCTTTTCAATATGAATTTAGTGATACAAATTGATTACAGTATTCTTTCAGAATAAGCTCATCATTTTAGGCACCCTCATGAGACCCTAATGTATTGACCTTTCTTTGGTTTCACATTTATTAGAATCACCACACACAAAAAATTTAAAAACTGAATAGCAATATCAACAAAGCTTTTAGAGTTTATCTATCTGAGAAATTTCAAACAGTACTGTCATTTCAGGCCACACTACTACTGTATCAGAATTTTTAATTCTTAAAAAAACGGATCTGCAAATGGAAAATTAGGACTATAACAACAAATTTAAGGCTTTGGGTTCAATCAGTGGTATTTAAACAACAAGAATATTCAAGAATTAAATCTCTCTTACATCACATATGCAACAGTAGAAATAAAAAAGTTTTCACCTTGAAAATGTAGAACTCATTATCGTCAGACTACAGTTATATTTGAAAAGTTGTCAGGTGTCCATCAGTTTCTCAAAATTTAGAACACTTAGATATTTGTATAATCATAATTTTAATTTCCAGGCAGATGCTTAATGGGTGATTATTTTTAAAAGATGATGACCTCAACCGCCAAGGAATAGGTTCATGGGATAGAAAGGCTGGCAAACAGCACACATCTGTTGGTTATATATTCTGGAGACGTTACATTTGTCCTTAGTCTTCATCTGTCAGACTCAAATTTATTGCACATAGGATTCTAGCAGAAGGCAGGTGCTGTTTCGTATCCTTATGTAATATTTTATGTCTTTAGGGAATACAATGATATAATTGGCATCTCACTGAAATGTATGTGGTGTATGTTCCTGAGAGCCTTATAGTTCCTGGTACTTGTTGCCTGTTGCATGAGGTACCTTAGAGAATTTCAGGGAACATGCCTGAATACTTGCTTTTATTTTGATTTTTTTGGTAGCCTACTTGGTTTTGACCAGCTTTTAGGCTAGACTAAATTATTTTCTTACCTACGTAACAGATTTTGAAGACTACATTTTAAGCAGATCTTTAGTTTAAATGAATCACTGCTCTGTACACAGTACATGGCACTGCTATTATTTTATAAACTCTTTGAGGGCAGAGGTCTAGGCCTAGCATTTAGTACCGTTTATGGCAGATAGTCATTTATATAATGATTAAATAGCCTTATTGACCAAGTCAATGGACTTTGCAAATTCAGTGTTAATTGTTACTACACAGTCTATATTCAGAACACATTAAAATATACAATGTCTACATAACATGGATAAATGCTTGGAAGCGTAACTTGTTTTTCTGTACTTTAGTTGATTTTTATTGAGAGTGATAGTGGAATGTTTTTAAATTCCAAAAATTCATTAGAAATTCCTTTTCATGTTTGTGATTTGAATTGTGACTTTGGCAAAGGTTAAAAGGAGTTCTGTTATAGTATTTCTCCTATATTTTATTTAAAAATGGGAAAAATTTCCTTGTTATTCTCTCTATTGCAAATGTGCTATAATCAACCTATGATGCACAATTGTCCTTAACTGGTAGTTAACTCTTTCTAGAATTTTTTCCTTTACCCAAACACAATATAAATGATCATACATTTTATAGAATTATACTTTGTTTACATTCTGATCTAAAAAAACCGAAATCTGTTTTTCACTGCCATTAGCAGAGATATTTTTGAAAGAAATTAGACAAGTTCATTTTTTTCAATACTACTTTTAACGATTTTGTATTAACTTTCCTTTATTCTGTCTTCAGTTAACCTTACTGAATCAATCATATATTCTATGTATCTACATTTATAGTAAAATATCAAAAATAATCTCAAATTCAGTATAGTTTGATCAATTAAGTTTGTTAACATTTTCTAGGTTTACATTTTTAAATCTTGGCTAAAAAACCAGAGTGCTGAACCTTTTACATGCTGTTTACTTGACAACAAATATGTGGAAAGGTGCTTATATGTGGGAGAGTGCTTAAATCTGATCATGTCTTGAGTCTCTGTGAGCTTAAAAATTTCCATAGTTCTCTGACTTGTGTCATTTCCCTGCAATATGCTAAATAGAAAATTTTAATATAACTAAATAAAATATTCAGTTGTGGGGAAAGCATTTTAGCCATTGAAGGACTGTAAGGCTGTGTGCTAACAAAAAAAGCAAGAGACAAACAGAAAATCTTCTTATAAATCACTGCAGCAAAAAAATGATTATTATAGTCTATTCTGGGTTATAAGACTGGATAAGAGATTTTCAAGCTAGCATACTGCTATAGACTGAATGTTTCTATTTCTCGAAAAGTTTCTGTGTTAATACTCTCATCCCCAATATAATGATAGAGGCCTTTAGGAGGCGATTAGGTCTTGGGTGGAACCTCAGTAACAGGATTCGTGGCCTTATAAAAAGAAACACAAGAGAGCTTGTTTTCTCTCTCTGCTTTCTTCCATGTGAGAAGACAGCCCTCTGCAAACCAGGGAACAAGTCCTCAGCAGACACCTCCCGATCTTCCGGCACCTGGGTCTTGGAATTCCCAGCCTCCAGAACCGTGAGAAATAAATGTTTGCTGTTTAAGCATCAGCATATTTTGTATAGCAGCAAAAATTGACTAAGACTAGTGTCATCTAAAGAATCCCCCTCCCGTTTCTTATCTCTGTACCTGAGTGTAAAGAGACCTGTGTCCATGATTACGGCATCTGACTGAAAGAGAATTTCAATGAAAGAGCAATAGACTGACATTTGTTTTTACCTGGTTCTATTCCTAATAAACAGAGTGACTGACCTTCATTTTTGTTTTCTTCAAGAATGATGTTAGCAAGTGCCAGATGGAAGGAAAGACATTGCCTACGACAGAGTTTTTTAAAAGTCAGAAAGGAAAAGTGATCACGTGTGTTCCTGTTTTGCTCCATGCAAGATGTGAGAATACCCTTAGATAAGCTTGGGTTATGTGAAGCTTGAGGGCTTGGGCTCCTTCTCATTTTAAGGACTCAAAACACATGATCTCATGGCCACCCCTGTGTCAGCTTCAGGTATGAGGTAACCACCTTGCTGATAACAGCAGGAGACTTTGAGGCTTAGCAGTGCCCCTTTTCACTTCTCAGGTTGTAGAAAAAAAGTTGTAGATATTTTGGCAAATAATATTCCAAGTAAATGTGCAATGGTGGTATGAAATGGCTCTGTGCCTGCAACGGACCACGTGAACTGGGACAGATAAGTCACAGCCAGATTCCAGGGCCTCGTAGCACCAGCAACAGCTGACATCTAGGAAAGCCACCCGGCTTGAATTGTCAGGGACATAACCAGGTCAGAATTACAGGATGAATAAAGTTCCTCCACTTCCTACGTCCGTCTTCCATTTAGAGGATACAGGCCCAGGGCAGAGTGAGGACACGTAAGAAAGAGACTGAGCAGCTGAATGTTATTTTCTATATCACACTGAACAATGCCTTTTAGAAGTTTTTCAGTTACAAGATTGAGACACATTTAAAACAGAAGATTAAAAGTTTTATTTTGTTTTTAGCTTCTCTAGTAAATCATGGCAAAAACTTCTGAAGATGAGCAAATTAGCTACATATAATTGAAACAATATTTTTCTGCATCTCTGAATTGTTTGAAGTTTATGCCAGTGCTTTGCATTAAAATGCATGTTTATATTGAAAAACACAATCTTGCAATCTAGTCATATTTGTCACAAATACTATCTGCATATAAAGCCTCAGGTGCTCCTTTTCAGGAGACAGGTTTTCTTGACGGAGGTGGGCCCTAGACTTTTAAGCAGTTCTCATCCTAAGCAAGCATTAAGTATAGGTTTCTTACCTACAAGGCTTTCGTACTGCTTGTCTATTTACATGCACAGCTTCTCTCCCTGCTGAGTTTTAGATGCACCTGCCCACTTACACTCACTGAGAACTCAGAGGTTGAGAGGAGATCCTTCTCTAGGTTAGTACTGCAACTAAGTTTTCAACTGTGTTCCAACTAGCTTCACAACGATACTGCTTTTCTGAACACTACTCAGGGACCTATCTATCTTCCCCTGTATAACACACACACACACACACACACACACACACACACACACACACACACACACAGTCTATTCCTAAATTTGTATAAATTATTATAAAGCATAATTATATTTTAGAGGTAAACCATCTAAACATTAGGAGAAAAATGTCATGTAATTTGAAAAATACTATAAAGATTAATTTAGAAAAAATGGATTTACACTAAACCATTATGAAAGCAATTTTATTAATTGAAAAGTGTGCTTTTCTGTATATAGGTTTTTTCACATTTTTTATAAAAGAAAAATGTGGCCGGGCGCGGTGGCTCACGCCTGTAATCCCAGCACTTTGGGAGTCTGAGGCGGGTGGATCACGAGGTCAAGAGATCGAGACCATCCTGGTCAACATGGTGAAACCCCGTCTCTACTAAAGATACAAAAAATTAGCTGGGCGTGGTGGCGCGTGCCTGTAATCCCAGCTACTCAGGAGGCCGAGGCAGGAGAATTGCCTGAAGCCGGGAGGTGGAGGTTGTGGTGAGCCGAGATCGCGCCATTGCACTCCAGCCTGGGTAACAAGAGCGAAACTCCGTCTCAAAAAAAAAAAAAAAAAAGAAAAGAAAAATGTAAGGGTTAGCTCTAAAAATCTATCTGAAATGCGGTTTTGATAGCTTTCTTGTTTTCTGCTGTGACATATTGCATGCTCAACATGGGCATTTCCTAACTCAGCCTTGGAATCACACAATTTTTTAAAGATTATGATTCTTATTAGGAAAAATGTTGCCTAGATGGTCTTTTCAGTGGTCTGAGCTACAAGATACGCATATTTTGAGAGAAAATATATTATGAGTTCTTAGTAATACTTATAATTCAAATTAAGGGCCAGATAGATGTTATTAAACTCATCCATCTTACAATTATCTTCTCCCTTTTCTAGTTTCCAATAACACTGACACAGTTATTCTTTCAGTTTATCCTACAGCACATACACACACACACACACACACACACACACACACACACACACAGAGTAGACTTAACATAAAACTAACATCACCACCAGAAAAAACAAACTACAGAGAACAGTTTAATATTTTTTGAAGTTTTTTCTTGTTAGGGCAAATCCACAGTCAGATTTCTGTGTTTTAAAATCATTGTGTAACCATGTCACTGACTTGATATGCAATTTGATTCATTTATTTCACTTTGATTTTAACATTTATGAATAGCTTTTTCAAAAGATAATTGTTATGTGTTTGAGGTTCCAAGTCAAATGGACATACCTAGTGTATGCAGAGAATTCCAGCTTCTATTTTTCCCCTTCTTGTTTCTCCACATGCAACACACCACTCCCCCAACAATTGAAGGTAACTTTTTATCTTAACGAATTCTGTCCCATCGATTTCTGAAAAATATATATTTTGGGACCATTTCAATTTACAAAATATTTAGGAACCGCCTACCCTCTCCCGGAGAACTCCATTCATGGTGCGTGAGTGACCCTATGGCTATCATAACACTGTCAGTCCCGGGTCATGCAGTGCACCCAGTTATGCCTCCTTGTTTCCCAGGTCCTCAGCTGCCCTCGTGCCTGATGACCTGAGCGCTTTTGAAGATCTGATCAGTCCTTTTGTAGACGATCACTCAATGTAAACTTTCCTGATGTTTCCGTATGCACAGCCTCAGGTTATCTATTTTGGGCCAAAGGAACGTAGAATTTAATGCTGTATTCTAACTGTATCAAGTGGCAAAGATATGAATTTAATTACAAAGAGATTTGCTAACTTTCTGCAACATAAAATACCTTAGTTTGTTTGTTATTGGTCTTTATTGTTACTAATAATTTGTGGGAAGATAGCTTGTGATTATGGAAATATTTCCTTGTATGATTTTTTTAAATGTCGTTGAATATGTTTCATGGAATTCATTTATTTAAATGACTTTATTGAAGATTTTGAAATAATTATTTCTGTGGTGGTTACCATACAGAGGCTGTATAATTCCATTATTCTTTCTGCATATATCTTTGTCATTCTACTATAAAGATGGGCTTTTCCTACCCCTTTCTTTCTTATTTGCTATGTGTTTTATCTGTATAACACATGCAATTCTACCGTATTCTTTAAGTTACAATACATCTCTGTTTATTTACCGATTTTAACCATGCAGTGAGATGGAGTTTGGTAAGTTTGTTATATATTCTGATGACCTACTTCTTCCAGAGTTGGCTGGGAGCCCCTTCGCACTGACTTCTATATTGTTTCGATATGTTTCATTGACCTTTGAGCCCTTCCTTAATATCTGGTACAATAAGATGTTCTAGGGTCATGTAACACTTTTGCCACCTCAATTTGGATCAGTAATTTCTTCCAGAAGCCCTTTTTTTTAATAGATGGTGAAATTCGGATTCCAACACATGGATATTTAGTAACCAAGTTGTCCTCATTGATGCCAGTGTGTTCAGCATTGATGTATCAGTGCATAGAGC
Organism: Leontopithecus rosalia; assembly: GCA_028533165.1. Classification (NCBI taxonomy): domain Eukaryota; kingdom Metazoa; phylum Chordata; class Mammalia; order Primates; family Cebidae; genus Leontopithecus; species Leontopithecus rosalia. The sequence goes on from CM052665.1 coordinate 4,266,725, forward strand.
TAGAAAATCTGTATATGTATATGAGCACGTGTGGAAACACACACACATGTTATGTATGAAATAAATATGTATATATACATTTGCATCTATATTTATTTCTATAAGTATTTTTACCCATTTATAACCAGAGGTCACAGCAAGGTGTACAATTTCTAGTCAGTTCACAAGGTTCATGCCAGCCTTTCCTTTTCCATATTCTCTGACATTGAGAAAGCTGGTTTTCATTACTCTCAATATATTTACGCATTTGCTCTGCTACTTGTGTGCCCACTGCACCGGAGTACCACTGGTTTTATGAACTCTAACCGCACCCATTGACACCCTGCTATCTTGGCCATAATCATGATATTCACGATATTAATTCTCTTCGGATGGGCCTGGCCCATATTTACCATCCCATTTATCCTGTCTGGTGGCTTTTGGTAAAATAATATTGAAATGGAAGAAAAATAATAATGAAGAAAACATTGTTTTAAAGGCCAAGAAGAAAGGAAGAGGAAGAAAGTAACATCCACATATTAAAATATAGGCAATTCAGTAGAGGGTTCCATCTTTTTAAAGATGAAGAATAGCAATTATTTAAACTCTTATTGATGACAGAGATCATTTTAACAGAAAGATCAATGCCATAAACCTTAACAAAAGAGGCTAATGCTTCAGAAAAAGGGAATCAATTTTGTAGAGTATCCAGAAACTTGTTTTGACCTTGTAAGGATCTCACGGGACATGTATTAGTTGGGGCTTTTCAGAAAGACATAAACGAAGAAGGATGAGACTTATTATAAGGAATTGGTGTAGATGATCATGGAGGCTTAGAAGTTCCACAGCCTACTATCTACAAACTGGAGACCCAGGAAAGCCAATGGCACAATTCTAAGGCCTGATTGCTGGAGAGCTGATGGTGTAGGTTTTAGCCCTAGCCTGAAGTCCTCATAACTAGAGGTGCAGAGCGTGCACGATCCACGTGCAAGCCAAAACAGACAGGTGAGAGTGAATTCAACCTTCCTCTGCCTTTTCGTTTTATTCAGGTCCTCAAGGGACTAGATGATGTCTGCCATCTACTTTACTCAGTCCATCAGTTCAAGTGTTAATTTCTTCTAGAAACACTCATAGTCATACCCATAAATAATGCTTAAGTAGATACCTGGGCACCCTACAACCAGTCAAGTTGACCCATACAATTAATCCTCACAGAGTATCTGTTCAAAATTGCATCACTGGCAATTACAAAAATTGCATTCATTATTTTATAAAGTAAATATAGTATAAGTAGGTGGGTCATAGCTTTGAGGATGGAAAATTCATATTTTATGTATACTAGTGGCTGAATAAATACTAACTTGATACAATAATAACATTTGCATCTTAGGCTAACATTTTGTGTGTTTGATATTGTAAGGTATTTATGTAAATACTTCATTTTAGATAAGTAAAAAAGTAATTGATAGAAATTTCTCCATTATCTTTATTACTTTATGTTTTGAAGAAAAGCAAATATATCATCACTGTAGAAAGCAAGCAAATAGAGTTCATGACACCATCTTGTTTTTCATTTTAGTTATAAAGAACTCAAATTTTTCTAACAAAATGAAATAGAAGTCAAAATACATACATATAAATACATTATGAATGAATATCTCTCATTGAAATGAGATATGGTTGACTGAAGGTCTCATGTTTAATAAGAACATTCAAATTATAAGTAACAGACTTGATTTTGCAAATTTAAAGAATTTTTTCCCTTGAAGATATTATTGATTACATAATACTCTGGGCTAAGTACTGTTGCACACTGTTAAAATATAATAGAATATATTTAACTCTTTATTTTTGACAATAGCCTTATGAGGAAAGTACTATTATATTGTCCATTTAAAGATAAAGAAACTGAAGCCCAGAAAAGGAGAGTAACTTGTTCAGGGTCATACGGCTAAGTGGGAGAACCAGGAAATGACCTGGCAGTCTGCTTGGAAGACTCTCCTGAACACACTCTACAGCTTTATAAGTTATAAATTAATAAATTATTGTTCACCAATTATTATTGTGTTTTCTTGCGCTCTTCAAAACATACTTTATCTAAAAACTTCTTTCATGCAGTGACTTCAAAAATAAATTTTAGAAAATAAAATGTAACATTTCAGCTTACTGTATGAATTTTTCTAGGTAAAGATCAGATATTATTTAAAGGTTTTAGTTATTTTTAAACTTTTAAAATTTCTGTTGGTACATAGTAGGTTTATGTATTTATGGGTAACATGTGATGTTTTGATACAGGCCTGCAGTGAATAATTTTGCTTCGCAATCTTAATAGGAGTTCTAAGTGGCAAGAAATTTGGATTCACTTTTGTGATAGTACCTAATCTTTGTAGGTAACCCTCTTATTTTTTGGTAACATTTAAAATAAACTGGCTGTAACTGAAAAGAGAGAGAGTGACTATGGATAAGTGAAAAGAAAGTCAATGAACCGGCTACTGTGGCCTGGCTCAGATTCATCCCTCTGTTAGGACAGTAAGCATTAATATCCTCTGTATTAAAGACCTGGATGGGTAAACATTTTGGTTGAATTGTATTCTTTATAAAACACATAAATCTTAATGATCAAATCTGCTTATACTGACACTGCCTATCTGTTTATTTTGCCTTAGGACAAATCATTCTACTATAAGGACACATGCACACGAATGTTCATTGCAGCAGTGTTTACAATAGCAAAGACCTGGAACCAACCCAAATGCCCATCGATGATAGACTGGACTGGGAAAATGTGGCACATATACACCATGGAATATTATGCAGCAATCAAAAATGATGAGTTTGTGTCCTTTGTAGGGACATGGATGAATCTGGAGAACATCATTCTCAGCAAATTGACACAAGAACAGAAAAGGAAACACCA
>CM052665.1:4278299-4302261 GCA_028533165.1 Leontopithecus rosalia
CATTGTTCATCACCCGCCTATGAGTGAGTATATATGGTGTTTCCTTTTCTGTTCTTGTGTCAATTTGCTGAGAATGATGTTCTCCAGATTCATCCATGTCCCTTCTCAGGCCTGGCCAGAGACTCTAAGAGGATAAAGTTTTGCCTCTCCTATACTTTTCATACATAGAAGGAACAGCATGATGATCAATGTTTGCCACCATGCTGAAAGAACTCCCTCTCCCGTTTCGGTTGTATGTAGTGGAAACAGCATATGATAAAATGAATGACAAGCAAACCAAACCTTTGCATTAGTTTAGACTTTATCTTGTGCACGCAGTTAAACTATTCAAATTTTGTTTCCTTTATCTGTCATGGGAGAGGGGTACTTTAGATCCTACGGTGAGGAACAAAGGAAATGCTACATTGTTCTGAAATTAGATTTTAAGCTGGATATTCTTATTATAGTATTTTCAAGACGGTAAAATGATTTCATATTTTATTTCCAATTAGACTTGAAAAAGGGAATGTGTGGGTGAGGTGGAAGGAGTTGCTTTTGAATAGACTAGAAATCAATTACCTTTATAATTTTAAAAGTTTGCATAAATACCTTCTCAATAACCATGGTATTTAGTGCACATATTTATCTAGCCACATGGACACGTAAATAAAAAATTAAATTAAAATAAACAAAATATTAATGACTAAAAATAAAATGTTAAAAACATGAAAGAAATTTTTCAAAATATATAGTTTTATATAATATTTATTTCGAACACGTGCGTCTCTGGAGAAAGTTTCTGCCCTTTAATACTATAGGAAATCGAAAGAAACAAAAGGAAACAGAGGTTTTAAAAGGCATAGCGCGCTGGCCAGTCCCACCGTTTCAAGTACTGCTTAACAATCTGTTGAGAAAGCAACTTGAGCCAAGCAAGCAGCCACATTTTACTCACTTTCCAAGAGCGACAGGTGCAAAGAAGCTTGAGAAAAAAGCATTCATTATGGGCAAGGTTAAAATTAGGTACTTAAAAATCGTCATCTAATTTAGGTCATTTATCATTCTCCTCAAAGCCCCTTTTGTACAATTGAATACTGAAGTGCTTAGTTTACTATTAGATCATCACAGCTGCTACAGTATCACTCAAAGCAGATGTTTCACAGACAGAAAGAGCCCAGCTAATTTTAACAGAAACATGGTAACTGCAAGTCACTTTTTGGCAGTTCCAACAGTGATTGTGAATATACCATGCAGGTGCAACTGTATGTAGTGAATTGTGGGATAAATGCTTTGAGAAAGCGAAAGTGATATTGGTGACAGGCCCCCAGATGGTTTTATTCCTGATGGATAAGAAATCCAGAGCTGTAGAATGCGATTCACTGTGATGCAATTCAAACTATCTGTTTCCTTTTATAGAGAAAGAAACAAAATGGTTGGCTAATTATAGTGTATTCTCTCAATTATTTTCCAAATTAATTTGCTCTTGGAAATAGAATAGTGAGGGAATTTCTTACATGCAAATTATTCACTCACAGATTAATTTATTCTCAGCTTTCACCCCTAGAGATACTAGGATTTGAACTTGTGTTTCTACATGTTTAAATGTATGTATATATGTGTGTAACGATCAGAATAAAGTGTGAAACTCTGAAACACAGGACATATATCACAATTTCTTATTCAATTCCTTACTATTATAATTCGTGGCAGGAAATTTCTGAGAAAGAGAAAAAGTTGTTTCCACTTACAAAAATATGGTAGAGATATCAGTGATAAGGGGCTAATTTAATTTGTAGTGTTTTTAAGACAATTAAATGTGCTTGAGCTAAATGGGGGAGGGTCCCTTGTTTATTTTCGATTAAAAAATATAAATTGCAATAATTACTTTTTGATTCTTACTGAATTACTGTCCTTGAAATAGGTATTATATGTGTGTAATATTTTCCAAGTAGACATTTCCAGAAAAGGTGTGTGATAATTTTTAGAAGTTGTTGTAGCTATAGAAAGCTAGGGCATTGTATTAGTTTCCCAAAGCTGCTGTGAAAATTTAACACAAACTGGATGGTTCAAATAACAGGCATTTATGTTTGTCTAGTACTAGAGATTGGCTCGAATGGAGAATCCTTTCTTGCCTTTTCTAGCATCTGCTGCCACTAGGAGTTCCTTGGCTTACGGTTGCATAACTCCAATATCTACCTCTGTCCCCCCAAAATATTCTGCAATTTCTCCCTGTGTCACCTTTTCTGTCTCATATAAAAATATTTGACATTGGATTCAGGGTCCATCCAGATAATACAGGGAGATGTCACCTCAAAATATATGTATTTCTAAAATTCTTTTATTATTCTTATTTTACTTTAAGTTCTGGGATTCGTGTGCTGAAAGTGTAGGTTTGTTACATAGGTATACATGTGCCATGGTGGTTTGCCGCACTCATCAACCCATCATCTAGGTTTTAAGCCCTGCATGCATTAGGTATTTGTCTAATACTCTCCCTCCCCTTTCCCCCACCCCCTGAAAGGCCCTGATGTGTGATGTTCCCCTCCCTGTGTCCATGTGTTCTCATTGTTCAACACCAACTTATGAGTGAGAAAATGTGATGTTTGGTTGTTACTGTGTCAGTTTGCTGAGAACGATGGTTTCTAGCTTCATCCATGTCACCGCAAAGGACATGAAGTCATTCTTTTTTATGGCTGTGTAGTATTTCATGGTGTATATGTGCCACATTTTCTTTATCCGGTCAACACAAATGATGGGCATTTGTGGTGGTTCCAAGTCTTTGCTATTGTAAATAGTGCTGCATATGTGTGCATGTATCTTTATAGTAGAATGATTTATAATCCTTTGGGTATATATCCAGTGATGGGATTGCTGGGTCATGATATTTCTGGTTCTAGATCCTTGAGAAGTCGCCACACTGTCTTCCACAATGGTTGAACTAATTTACACCCCCACCAACAGTGTAAAAGCATTCCTCTTCCCTACATCTTCTCCAGCATCTGTCATTTCCCAACTTTTTAATGATTGCCATTCTAACTGGCATGAGATGGTATCTCATTGTGCTTTTGATTTGCATTTCTCTAATGACCAGTGATGATGAGCTTTATTCCATGTTTGTTGGCTACATGAATGTCTTCTTTGGGGAAGTGTCTGTTCATATCCTTCACCCACTATTTGATGATTTTTTTTCCTTGCAAATTTGTTTAAGTTCCTTGTAGATTCTGGATATTTGCCCTTTGTCACATTGGTAGATTGCAAAAATTTCCTCCATTGTGTAGGTTGCCTGTTCACTCGAATGATAGTTTCTTTTGCTGTGCAGAAGTTTTGGAGTTTAATTAGATCCTATTTCTGTACTTTACCTTTTGTTGCCATTGTTTTTGGTGTTTTAGTCATGAAGCCTTTGCCCATGCCTATGTCCTATATTTTAATTATACCTGTAAAAATCTTTTCCCCAAATAAAGCTACATTTGCAGGTTCTCAGGGTAAGGATGAGAACAGAACTTTTTTGAAGCTATTATTCAACCCATAGATAAGGATTCATTTACATAGGTAAATGAACATTTTCATCTCTACTTCTCAGATGGCTGCTCTTCGTTACTGGTCCATGGATGCAATAGGGAACTTGCCCCAGAATGTAAATCAATTTCATTCCAAAGTACACTGTAAGATTCAACTTCCACTGCTTTGGAAAGACTTTTTTGATGAAGAAAACAGTACATTGGTCTATTTTCTAGGGCACTCCTTATTTCACCATGGACAAGCACTTTTTGAGTTGTACAGCTTTAAAATATAATGACCGAATTGATGTTAGTTTACTGTGTCTAATATAGTCCTATTGAAACTTGAGTCCAATATGAGCACTATGGAAAGATTTTAGTAGTTAAGAATGGGGCAGGTAGATAAGATACCTAATCATCGCAAGAATCAATGATTAGTCCAAAGGGCAAGTGATGTGATGGAGCAATGTGATGAAACTAAAATGGAGAAAAATGAACACCGAAGTGTTTGGTGACATGCTATTGCCTAAACATGCACGTGTCTGTTTTCCCTTTGTTTGCACGTTCTGCATAAATAGTAGATATAATATTCATAAATAGTAAATATAATATGCAATACAGTTTGTAAACTTAATTTTTACTGTTATTGCATAAAACATATGCTGTTAGACTCTCAGCCACTAGCTTTTCACCTCACCTATAAAACTGATGTCTGTCACCATTGTGGCATTATTTGTAAGCACCATTGGCAGGACCTTTCAAATTCATAGGTATCTCTGTTGGCTAAGAAAATTTAATTTGTCCTCAGTGTGTTCAAAGGCTTCCTCCCTTGGATTATTTTGAAATCTGACATGTTTCCTTAAGTTTTATAGCTAAGACAATTGTCAGAAACTGCAGAAGTATTTCTCCATGTGATGTCATATTTACTATTCTGTATCAGTCATCAGTTTTTATTTCCAAGCATCTATTGCTTTTGCTAACCAAAATGACTCAGAGACATCTCTGTTCAATTGTTTCTCCTGCTTCACTCATTTATGTTGTGCATTTCTATATTTATCTTACGACATATTGTTTTTATATTCAAAGTTAAGAGCTAAGAATATTATTTCCCAAGGATAAAAGGACGTAAATAAATTTCCCTAAAATATATTCTGAGAGTAGCATTAAGTGTGACATCTAGCTTTGTTGCACTGCTAAACTAGAATTTGTTGAATGAAGAAGTTAAGATGTTAACGTCAGTCTAAATCACAAAATTAAAGTCTTTGGTCAACACAGTCCATTCAAAATAACTATTTGAGTATGTAGTATATAGCATGTAGTTGTAAAAATCCCAACATATTTTATAAATAATTTCCTCTTTTTTTCTCTGTCCTTAGAGAACAGTTTTAAGCAAAGTATTTCCATATGGAAAGAGTGAGGAGATTTAACCGGCTGTATAGCATCACTCATGAATAGTATTTAAGTCTCAAGAGCATACCTGGGACATGAAGATTAGGGTGTATACAGCATTTCATTACCATGTGTGTTCATATGTTGTCCGGCCAGGAAATTCCACAAACACAGTTGTAAACAACCCCCAAAGCCATGTAATCAAGCCTGCCATGACACAGTCTTATTGGACCACGAATATTTTATTATAATGCTAAAAGGGAAATCAACACAGTAGCAGTGTGGGCAGTTACTTAAGTGACAGTCAGGGCCAAACATGTATTTCCAGATTAATGTTTTCACAAGCTGAAAAGAATATCCTGGCAAAGATAATCATTTTTATCATTAGTAATGCAATAATCACTCCTAGATTATGGAAGTCAGAAGGAATGCACTTCCCTTCTACGGCTTTCTGTGAACTCAAAGGCAGGCAGTGTTTTGTGGGTCTGAGTGTACAGGTGGCACGAGGTAGCTGCTGAGCTGTAACAGTGTCATATTCCCAGGCTCCATGCCCACCCAAATTTGAGTCCATTTGTTTCAACTTTTTCGAAGCTCCCGGGTTATTTGACTGTGTTAGTAGTTTGCTCTTGTTCTGAACAAGAACGAGACTTGTTCAGGAGCAGTGGTAACTAAATTCTAGCATATGAGAATCACCTGAGAACTTCATAAAGCACATATGCTGGTCCCAGAGTTTCAGAGGTTTTCAGACCATGGCAAAGTAGAGGTTCCATAACCACATTTTTTTTTTGTAAGCAACTCAAGAGATACTATGCCCATGGTCCATATATTTGTCCAGTTCGGTATAAATGAGGCAGAATCCTTAGGGAATTGTTCTACCAATTCAAATGTTACTTTATATAACAATGTTTCTCAAAGGAGTTTAACTGTCTTGGCTAATATAACCACATTCATGCTCAGTTTCCATTTATGGTTGGGAAACATATGAAAACCCAAATATTATAAGTGAAGAAACCTGGCCACAGTGTTAAAATGGCTTCCCATGTCACACATAGGATTAATTCTGGTTTATTGTTTGATCAGTCTACCTACAGAATCTCAAAGACACTTAAAAACTTGAGTAACATTCTTAAAAGCATATTGAAACATCTGAAGTTTCAGATTAGCTAACATCCAAAGAAGGTTGTAATTACCTAGTCTGGAATCAAACACTGAGGATAAAACAGGTAACCTAATATGGTACTGAAAGATACGTTGACATAAAAAGTTTACATCTCTCCAAGAAGCTGAGTATCTAATGGTTGAGATCACGATAGGCTCAGGACTCAGACTACAGGGTGAATCCTGGCTCTGCCACTCACCAGCTGTGTGATTCCAGGCAAGTCACTTAATCTCTCAGTGCCCCAGTTTTCTTACTTGTCACATAGTGATAATTCCTATCATAGGTAGTTCCTACCTAGGATTTTTCTTTTTTCTTTTTTTTGAGACGAGTTTCGCTCTTGTTACCCAGGCTGGGGTGCAATGGCGCGATCTTGGCTCACCACAACCTCCGCCTCCTGGGTTCAGGCAATTCTCCTGCCTCAGCCTCCGGAGTAGCTGGGACTACAGGCGCGCGCCACCATGCCCAGATAATTTTTTGTATTTTTAGTAGAGACGGGGTTTCACCATGTTGACCAGGATGGTCTTGATCTGTTGACCTCGTGATCCACCCGCCTCGGCCTCCCAAAGTGCTGGGATTACAGGCTTGAGCCACCTCGCCCTGCCGTTCCTACCTAGGATTTTTCAAAGGTAAGTAGGGCTGGGTGCGGTGGCTCAAGCCTGTAATGCCAGCACTTTGGGAGGCCGAGACGGGTGGATCACGAGGTCAAGAGATCGAGACCATCCTGGTCAACATGGTGAAACCCCGTCTCTACTAAAAATACAAAAAATTAGCTGGGCACGGTGGTGCGTGCCTGTAATCCCAGCTACTCGGGAGGCTGAGGCAGGAGAATTGCCTGAACCCAGGAGGCGGAGGTTGCGGTGAGCCGAGATCGCGCCATTGCACTCCAGCCTGGGTAACAAGAGCGAAACTGTCTCAAAAAAAAAAAAAAAAAGGTAAGTAGATTATTTTCTGTAAACTCTTGGAAGAGTGGTTGGCATGACATTATGTGCTGTATGGTGGTGAGGACTGGATAGTTGGCTTTTACTATTTAACAGATAGTAACGGATATTTGTACGGTCTATATTTGGATGAGGTGCTGTGATCAAAGCTACATGGATAAAGTTACAGTTTTGTTTTTAGTTAAATTTGTCAAATTTTCAGTTATATTTGATCATAAGGTACATTGAAACAATCTTTCCATTTAATCAAATGCATTGAAATTGCATATTAGGAATTTATTCCTCAAACTGTTGAGGCATTGGCTCTGTCGGTAGAACATCTCTGCCTTACTCCTCCAAAGAAGGAAAAGGAAGAAAACGAAACAAAACAAAAGAAAAAATGTCTTAGTTATGTAGCAAGATTCAAGAGTAAAGCCCAACAGACGCAAAAACAAAGATCCCATCTCCACCAAAGCAAAAAGAAGTCTTTTCAGGCGCGTTGGTAAAAGGTTGGGGTTCTGAGCTGAATTTTCTGCAATTACTCTGCAGTAACTTCAGACACATGAAGTGTGGGTTCTAGGAGGGTAGCCTCTTTTAGGTGATGTGTTCTTTACATAGCTCCACAGAGGAAGATGGGTCAATCATTTTAGCCACCTTCCTCCATCCAGTCCTAAAAGCCATAGTGACGTTCTTCATCAGCAGGGACCCCCAAGAGCATCCATTCATTTTTACAAACTGCAGCAAAAGACTCTAATGACATCGGATGGCAGCATCAGAGAGTAGAAACAGTCAGTGTAACGAGCAGTTTTGAAATGATGATAATTATGGTCCTACGAGTCTGAGGAGAAAGGTTTTCGAGCCTATTCTTAGTCTCATCTAGTGGTCATTGCTTTAAGCAGCCACCCTGGACCACCAGGTATGGCTTATTGGGCCTGGTTTCATGGTCTTCTTTTCCTCATTTTCTCTTCATCCTAAGTCACTCAACTATACACTAAATTTTTAAAGTGTGTGTATTATGGATGTATGCATGTGTGTTACTCTGGAATTAAGCACAGTATAAAATATATATTAAGGAACAAAAACGTTGTTAAAAGAAGTGAGAGTACAATTTTGGCGATAGTATCTGGACATGAAATATGCTGTTGCTACGTTTTATTCCCTTGATAGTTTGATGATTTGCCCTGTAACAGTGAAACTAATTTAGAAAAGGCATATTTGGAGTTGCAGATTTCAGAGGTGACATTTTTTTTTAACCCACAGAAAATGCTTTCCTTACTGAGATGGGGCATAAATACTGTTACCTGCTGTTCTCATAGGGCAAATAATTTATGTTTTCTTCTCCGCATAAAGGAAGTTTTGTTTTGGCTCAGTCAGTGTTGGCAATTGTATTTACTTTGTTTTTGTTATTGTCGTTGTTTTATGAGAACAATAAGGATTTGCAGCATCCGCTTAATAAAATTACTTCCTGAACGCTGAGTTGGCAAAAGAAGCCACAGTTGTGTATATTTAGGAACAAGCAGCACATACGTCATTAATTGTGATCATTTCTTTCCATTCATTTCAAATTCTGCTCATACGTTGCCAAGCATTTTAAACTTCCGAGTGTTTACTGCATGGGTTGATACAAACTCTAGCTGGTCTAACATTACTTGTAATACTAATCAAAGTTTTAAAGTAATGTTGTATTCATCCTTTAAATAAAGATATAAACCAAAGGCCAATAGAAACTCACTCTGCCATTTTTAGCGTATTGTGCATTTCTTTTCCCATTTTTCCTGCTCTCCCTTTGCTGTATCTGTGTTCATATTCATTAACTGCTGGCTTCTTGTACTCGTCCTTGGTCCAAAAGATGAAGTATGGAAAGAAACATTTAAAAATGAATACTTTTAAGGTTAGGAAATACCTGTTTCAATGCTAATCCTCCAGTTCTATTAAAAAAGAAATGGATTTTCTGTAAGAATTGGGGACGTTAATGATAAACATTGATACACCTTTTAACTCAAACACCCTACTTGTTACCGATTACCTTTAAAGTCTAACTCACCATGGTTTTATTGGCAGAGCAAAGCATCCCCTAACCCTGGTCAGCTCCTCCCGTAGGGGTTGTATGGCCACTTGGTGGCGATGTTGTAGAGGGGATTCAGTAGTGGGTTGGGGGTTAGAAAACCTGAGGCCTTTTCCAATCCCTGGGCTAGCACCATGATTTACTGAATCACAGCCCTATAGTTATGTCTTAATTATTTAGAGGGCCTCGTAGCACAGCGACTGGCTCAGATTCCAACGACGGAGTGATAAAACATGTTACATATACTTACTCTTCACAAAAATAGCTACCATACAAATGTACCAAAAGTTAGCAGAATTAAACACTTAATTTTTTTCAAAGTAACTGTAAAGCACATGAAATGAAAAATAAGTAAATGTTTGGGTCAAATTACAAATTCAAAAATGAAAACAAAACTGAGTTCATCTCAAATAAACAAAGGTTATGACATGCCGAATCCCACGAGGTCTGGATCTAATTTACCAACACAGCTTTGTCTGGTATTCAGTTTTCCTCATGAACATAATATTGACGCCAAAGTGAACTCATTGTCCCCTGAAGATTTGATGTCTTTTAACGCTTCCATTTCTATGTTTATGTTGCTTCCTCTAGCCAGAATACCTTCCCACCGTAGTCCCCCAAACTGCTACGACTCTCCCTTTCTTTAGATAGCTGTGCCTGTCTTCATCCCTTACTTACTCCTCATTAAAGTACCATTGCAAGGGTACTTTATCAACTGCGTGCATGTCTGTGTTCCTGATAAAATGAGTTTCTTAAGGGGAGGAACCATTTTCATTCTTTTTCTTGTTGATTTCTTGGTTTCCTTCCTTCTTCCTTCTCCTCTCCCTTACTCCATGACTATGACATGGCTACAGCAGATCTGAAACTGGGCAGGTGTTGCAGGTATGATAAATACAATATGGTACCTAATCTTAGGGTGTTTGCAATCTAGCAAGAAACGCAGTCAAGCAAATAAACAATCCTATGTATGTGCTTTGTTGGGGGACAAGCAAATGGCAGGGTAATTCACGGTCTGGAAGTAATGATAAAAATTAAATATGCTAGATAATCACTGTGACACAACCATTTTTTAAAGAATTTTACATATTTTAACCTTTTGATCTTGATAACAATCCACGTAGTAGATACAATTATTATGCTAATTTTACATGTGAGGATTTAGAGGCCTAGAGAGAAAAAAATCACTTATTCTGACAAAAAGAGCTGGAGTTCAACTAAAGTGTTTGGCTCCAGAGTGCATATTTTTAGCCATTGTATATAGGAACTTTCATTATATAGATATACACAGCAGAAATATGCATTAATTAATTAAATATTGAAACAACTATATGTATGAAAATCAGTTTCTAATTAATCATATTTTAATTAAGTTTGATAAAATAAAATTTTTATATACATACCATACTTTAAATCTGTATTCCATGTCTGAATTATGCTGATATTTTTAGAATTCCAGTGAAAAGGCACATTTTTACAAAACACATGCCATCTAAGTTTTTTTTCCCTCAATATCTAGCATGGTGCTGAAAACTCAAAGTTTACAATAGAGAACTTAACTAGTAATTTTTGTCTTTCCAATGTGATTTAAGCTTAACAAACCTTTTCCAATTCATTCTTTATTGAATCGTTTTTAACAAAGACTGTAAATTAAAATTATCTGTGATTTTTTTTTCAATAAACATAATTAAGTTTAATTCCAAGATTCTCATTGGTAAGGACAGTCTTGGATCCGAATACTCAATTAAGAATAACTGGGTCTTTCTGTAAGAATTGGAGCTTGAGGAATCAGCTCAAGAAAATACTGACATTTTTGCTACTGCTATTACTGTGAATTATAATGTACCTTATCTCTGGCCTAGGAGTTTCATATCTTCTGCCAATATCTATGAAATTGTGGCAAGTTAACTTGTTAACTTGAAAGTAGGGTAAATCCTTCACAGTTATTGATAAAACTTTTTCTGGGAGAGGCTCATCAGCAGGAAATGAACATTCACATCTGATTTTGATTTTAACAAGGCCCCTATTGATATTTCATTTAGAATGTAAAGACTGGCTGATCTATAATTTGTCTGCCTTCTGAGTTAGCATTTTACTCTAGGAAATCTCCTATCCTAACAACTCTATCATTCAATATTTGACATCGACATTGAATCTATGGAATAAGCATTTATGACCTTCAGTCCTCACTCAGAAAATTGTTACCCAGCCCCAGCTCCTTGTCGATTCCTTAACTCCTTTCTTGGACATCATATCCAGTTGTGTCAGCCAGTTCTTACACTGCTATAAATAAATGCCCAGGACTAGGTAATTTATAAAGAAAAGCCTGTGGCTTACGGTTCCACAGGCTGTACAGGAAGCATGACGCTGCCATGTGTTTGGCTTCTGAGGAGGCCTCAGGAAATTTAAAATCATGGCAGAAGGTGAAGGAGAAGCAGGCTCGTCTAAGCTGGTCAAAATAGGAGGCGAAGAGAGAGGGAGGAGGCGCTACACACTTTTAAACATTACACACTTTTCAACAGCCAGATCTCATGAGAAAAACACCAAAGGGATGGTGCTAAACCAGTGATGAAGGATTCACCCCACGATCCAATTACCTCCCACCAGGACCCACCTCCAACACTCGGGATTACAACCGAACATGAGGTTTTGATGGGGACACAGAACCAAACCATATCATGCCTGTCCTCACAAGCTCTCCCTTCTAATGACTCACATTCCACCTAAAACCTTCACAAAATACCTAAAAAGTTTTATTTTCTCCTCATCTCTCTTTTTTTTTGGAGGGGGGCGGTAGGGGATGAATCGTGGGAATTTCAGAGCGTTTATTATATAGTGGCTTGCACAGTAGTTACTATTATGCTTTCTCCCTTTTTAAATTTTAATCTCTTTGAGAATAGAAATGCAATCTTATTCATTTTAATGCTCTCCATCTCCCGTAGCCTAGCACAGTGACTTGAATTTAATGATTAGTAACTTTTAAAAATGATCATTATTATTATTTTTTAGAGAGAGAGTTTCACTCTGTCACCAAGACTGAAGTGCAGTGGCCTAGTCATAACTCACTGTTGCCTTGAACTCTGGGGCTCAGTTGATCCTCCCACCCCAGCCTCCTGAGTTGCTGGGACTACAGATGTGTGTCACTACACCTGGCTAATTTCTTTTTATTTTTTAGTTTTTGTACAGACAGGGTCTCTCTAGGTTGTCCAAGGTGGTCTTGAACTCCTGGCCTCAAGCGATATTCCTACCTTAGCATCCCAAAACGTTGGGTTTATCGGCATGAGCCACTGTACCCGGCAGTAGATATTTTTGAATGAAAGAATTTTGAGTATATAATTAACATATATTTATTGCATGTTCATCAAGTGTGTAATATGATTTCAACATAGACACTTTATTACTTTTTATGTGCCAAAAAATTAGACTATTGGTTATGTACCACATTCTGTTTTGTCTACTTAAAACAGAATAAAGTATCAATAGGTCTTTAATGCTACATGTATATATTTAGTTTATTTATTTTAAAAGTTCCATGAAAAGTAATATGAATACATACACATGACAGTTAACCAGACTAAATTGTGTCTTATTGAAGATATGCTCGTAGGCTAAGGCTTTCAGTCACTGACTCACAAATGGCTGTGTCTCATTAATCACCAGAGTCATTTGAAATCAGTGGTAGTTACATTAGGAACCCCTTGTTAAAGGCTTCAATGACAGGATATCAAATATATCAAAGAAGGATGTATATGAGAAGCAGGACGTATATATCAAAGGAGGATGAAGTATGCACATCCTAAAAGTAGAGGAAGGATGTATATATCAGGTAGGATGTATATGAGAAGTAGGATGTATATATCAAAGGAGGATGAAGTACGCACATCCTAAAAGTAGAGGAAGGATGTATATATCAAGTAGGATGTATATGAGAAGTAGGATGTATATATCAAAGGAGGATGAAGTACGCACATCCTAAGAGTAGAGGAAGGATGTATATATCAAGTAGGATGTATATGAGAAGGGTATTCTCAGTGAGTTCCACCATTCTAACTTCATTATACGTCTCCATGTCTATATGAGATCTTAGTTTTTCTGAATGTTACTCATGATATTAGAGCTGGGACCCAAAACATCTGAATTCATGACTCTATCCCAAGTGTAATAAACTGTGGATTTAGACAGTTCTGTAGACTAGTGGCTGAGGAAATAACACTTCGTCTTTTAGAGCTGTGCTTACTGATTGTACATTAAATATGAATTATCAAACTGAACTGAAAAACATTATTTCTTAAGGTTCATTAAAGCCTATTTTTGTTATGCCATGGCAATTTTTTCTTCTTATATAATATATAATTATATGACTTTAGGTGATATGAAAGATGTTCCACCTTCTTGTGACATAAAGTAAATCAGTAACAAAGAAGGTGATTCAAAAATGTACTGGACATTAAAACGTCCTGGACTGGCCGGTCGGAGTGGTTTTCATGCCTGTAATTCCAACACTTTGGGAAGCTGAGACAGGAGTTTGAGATCAGGAGCTTGAGATCAGCCTGGTCAACATGGTGAAACCCCATCTGTACTAAAAATATAAATATTAGGTGGGTGTGGTGGCACACACCTGTAGGCCCAGCTACTCTGGAGGCTGAGGAATGAGAACGACTTGAACGCGGGAGGCTGAGGTTACAGTGAGTCAAGATGGTGCCACTGCACCCCAGCCTGGGTGGCAGACTGAGACTCAGTCTCGAAAAAATAAAAAACAAAATAGAATGAAAGAAAACCCTTAGAATTAGGGAGACAAATGCTAGCAATAGAAATGGGATATAATTTTTAGTCTTAAAATCTGAATTTAAATCTTAGCTCCACAGGCAATGTACAACCCATGAAAGATGTAGTACTGAACGGCTTATATTTTGTGAAAAACAACTCTGTATGTTATGAGGATGCTATTTTGGAGGGAGAAATGATTGCTGGCATGAGAATACTTTGATAGCTGTTAGATGTGAGCAGGACAAGCTATTTTACAAGTTTTAAGGAAAATATGTCAAGAAATCTAGAAAAAAATAAAACTACAGAAAAGAAAGATTCTCAAGTTTCTGGTTCGAAAACTGGTTGGGTAGAGTTACTGTAATACTATCTAAATTTTCTCAAATTTGCAAATAGTGACACTTACATATAAAGAAAATCATAATAAATCACTATTGTCATGTGAGGGGAGAGCATAGTGGAGGGGACAGAATGGGAATAATATTTCCCTGAATATTACTTGTTATTCAGGATTCAATTTGGAATAATAAAATATTTTAAATATTCAAAAATAAAATGGAATTGAAAAGAAAAATCTATTGAAAAAAATTCCAATAAGTGAAAAACAGACTGAACAAATGTATCTATTTTTCCGGTTTTGACATAATGCATAAAGATAAATGAATAAATATGAAGACTCCAGGTAGGTTTTGTTCAGCTTATAAACAATAGAAATTTATTTTTTATAGTTCTGGAGGCAGAGAAGTTCAAGATCAGGCTCCAGTAGATTTGATGTCTGGTGAGGGCCTGCTTCCAGTTCCTAGATGGCACCTTCTCACTGAGTCCTCACATAGTAGAAGGAACAAGTGCTAACGAGAACACTAATTTGGGATTTTACATTGAATAGAATGTATTCCAAAAGCAAATGAAAAACTTAAAAATGCATTCAGGCGACTTATTACCAGTTACAACATGGGTATTACTATTTTGAAAATATTCTGTGTATGTTGAGAATAAAGTAAATAAGTAACTACAGGTATATCAATATTATTTGGAAACATAATTCATATAAAATGAGAGATATAATCATAAAATCAACATGTCAAGACTCTAGGACAGTAATATGAAGTGGAAATACCAGCATGATCTCATAACCAATATTGTTTTTTTAAGCTAAATCATTCCAAATTCTATATACTGACAAAGTTCAGATTATGTTTCATAAAAACAATTTTCTACTAAGGAGAATGAGGGTTTCTGAGCAATAACTATTAATAATACAAGGTCCAGAATTATGCAAATAAATGGTCAAAGCAGATTGAGAGAAGTGGAAAGAAAAGACCTTTTGGTTTTGAGTTCCTCTAGGACAAGAAACTATTAGGTGTTGTCAGAGTTCTGATTTTGGGGTCTAGGTATGATATTTAGTAAGTATTTGTTAAATTTCTGTAACTTTAAAGAACTGAATCTGATGATCTTTAGGATGCTGGCAGTTTTCAAAATTTACGTGATTCAGTATTTTCCACTTAAAGGTAAGTGACTTTTAGTGAAGTGACTATATTTAAGAAAACTCAGAGATAGAACGCTGGTACTTAGAGGCACTGGGACAATCTCCCAAAATTAACGGATATTGTCAATTCCAGAGTCACTTTTCTGAATGAGTTATTTATATTTAGTAGGTCGAAAGAGTTCATCTAGTAAAACTAGTACTGTCCTCTCCCTTTTGCCGTTTTTCATAATTTATAATTAGTTTGAATCTCATGCTTTACTGTCTTTTTTGGAGTTTTTTTATCACACGTAAAAATAAGAATGTCAAACTGTAAAAATAAGTGTGTATTCCATTATTTTATAGCCCACATTTAAAATGTGTATTAAAATTTCCCGAGTCCTTACAGTCAATTTCACTTCACCTTTAGCATTTTTATTTAGACTTCCTTCCCAAGTATTTGTGATTCTTTTTATGAAAAAGTATTTCCTGACATCTGCCTTGAATTTCCTTTTTCCCCCAGTCCCATTCATGAACTCTCCTCTTGTTATCTTCTTTAAGTGGAAAATAGTCTGCTTGACATTATTTCTATCATGTTTAGTTCTGTGTATTTCAGTGAACTCTTTCTTAATTATGTTCTTCCCAGGAGAGTACTTAATCTTTTCTAGCCTGTCTTTATAGATTTTTACCTGTTGGCCCCAGGATAAACCCAATTGTTTTCTAAAGTAACTTTGATAGTTTGAAAGTCTTGGGTACTTTATTAAAAGAAGCCCCATTAAAACAACATTCACAAAATATCAAAACTAAACCTTCATGCTTTGGAGGAATTTGTTTTCTTTGACAATAAGCAGAACATCCAAAGAACAAACAAGGTGGCATCAAACACAACACAGTTGCTTGTACACTTTGTCAATAAACAAAAGGGAAAAAGGAAATTCACCTCTTTCCCTTGTGTTTATTACCCTTAGTACCTTAAGGGTTCACACTGAATGATGAAACAATATTTTTAGGTGTTCGTCTTCCTTAAATGTTTGTGCTTTATACGCAACAGAGCAGAAAGATCTAATACCTAGAAGACATTAAAATTAAGTTAATCTTTCCATTTAAGTTGTTTCTTATATTTATTAAACTCAGGTCAAAACGATAAAAGGGGCAAGTTAAAAAAAAGATACAATAAAAAGGAAAACCATTTGCTACTCTTATTTAAATGAACAATTAAGATAATAGCTCAAAATTCACAATGGAGTGAAATGTAAGAGATAATGTATGTTTCATCAATCAATATTCTACTAACACATAATGCGAATTAATGACTTCCTATATAAATGAGAAAAAAAGCTTATTTTTACTTTGTGTAATGCTAAGTATTTTCTATGATAGGATATTCCTAGTTAAATTGCTATTTTAAGTGAGCAAACACATTGAAGCAATATGCAGAGTACATACCAGCTGGCAGTAGATCAAAGATTATCAGTCCATGTGTCGTTTTCTGTGTAAATGGCAGGACAAGTATACTGAATAGAATTAATAATTTTCAAAATTTAAGCATCAAATATATTTTAATGAATGCTTTGTGTGAGTAGCTCTTATAATAGGTATGTAAATTGGTAAACTTTACCAATTATCTCTGTTAATAATATCATTTGGCATTCAACAGAATTTGTAATACTGGTCACACAGTCAAGCAAAGCAATTCTAGAAATTGGAGCTTTTATTTCCTTTCCAAGGAGAATTGAATTCTGCTTAGAAATCTGATCAACTCAAAAGAGATTGCTGAAGTTATTTCGGATCTATAAGTTGTGCAGGAAAAAAGTAAAACTGGCTTTTAGACAACAACAACAAAAAGACAATTCACTAAGTGCTTCTCTGCAAAATAGAGAATTTATGTTGCATCTTATGAAATGGCTCCCGAACACATGGATACATGAATGTCCTTGTAATCTCTGTGTAGGTAAAAAAAAAGAAACAGATCAATGCATTATGTCATAAAGACATGTTCAACAGTTTTCTGTGTGTTTACTACACAATTGTTAAAAAGTCTAATTAGATTTTACTGAGGAGTACAATACAAAGTAAGGTTGTGGATTCCTTGGAGGTTGTAAAAGAAAGAAGAATCATCCTTTTCCCAACTTGACCGTAGAATAATTGGTTTTAAAATAAATCAACTATTTGTTTGCATTATATAATATGAGTTTGTTTTGCTTTTTAAACAAATGGTCTATTAATTAGTTACTCTGAGTTATTTGCATCTTTTCAATACAGAATGTTATACTTTACAAATTTTACAGTAGCAAAAATGTGAGCCACTCACTGTTCTTTATTATAAATCTTACACTGAAAGAAAAGTTATGAAAACTAAACCTTTGGGAGGCATCATTGCTCTATCAAGAAAAGAAACCAGAAAAAAATAGTACAGAGTCAGCCAGGCGCGGTGGCTCACGCCTGTAATCCCAACACTTTGGGAGGCCGAGGCGGGCGGATCATGAGATCAAGAGATCGAGACCATCCTGGTCAACATGGTGAAACCCTGTCTCTACTAAAAATACAAAAATTAGCCTGGCTTGTTGGCGCGTGCCTGTAATCCCAGCTACTCGGGAGGCTGAGGCAGGAGAATTGCTTGAACCTCGGAGGTGGAGGTTGCAGTGAGCCGAGGTCGCCACTGCACTCCAGCCTGGCTACAGAGCAAGACTGTCTCAAAAAAATAGTACAGTGTCAAATATTACAAATGAAAAATAAATAAAGGGGAACTCTAGTCTTTCTGAATTTTCTTGAAGAGTAGATTACAGTAATAACAATAGCTCCCTGAGTAACCCTTTACACTTAACAACGGACCCTCTCTACGTCTGTTGCATTCTTTTTCACTTATAATTAGTTCATTCCTTCTGCCATAGTTGTAGTCAACTATACAATTTATTTACGAGATTTATCCCAAAGTCAGATAGTTTGCAAATGTAAATTTAAGTCTCTTAAAGTTCATATTTCCCTTAGTATTGAGATAGGCACAAGATATTGTTTATAATTATTAAGCTTTCTACACATGCTTTTATTATTTTTAGTTTAAATTTTAATTTAATTTTAAATTGAGCTGAATGTGGGCAGATAGCTATATATTTACTGTTCTTTATAATCAGAAATATAAATTGCTTATTTTTTCTACCTAACTTTACCTTTCAAAAATCTGAAAACAACCTCTCAGCTCTAAAATTCATTCAAAAGACAATTTAAAAAAGAAAACTACTTTTATAAGTTCTTATGGCTTTCTCTGTGAGTAAATTATTTCTCTTCTAGGAAAATAACTGGCCACTTGAAAATTATTTAGCTTTATTTCAGGTCAATCCATGAAAAACGTAAAATGACAAGGCAAAGATGAAAACTTCAGTGATTAGTTTTTGAGTTGCTCTCCCAGTGCTGAGCACTGTAAGCCAGAGGTCCCTTCCGGACACATCAAATAAAAGCCCAAATGCGAGACAATTCGGCGTAGACATATCCTTAAACAGTCAGAAATAAAAGCTGACAATATCAAGCTAGACTTTGGCTTCCTCTTTCCTATTCCTTATGTTTCTTTCCCAGATTATTATTCCATTAAACAATTTCTTTATCCCACTAAATCCTTTTAAACCCCAGTTCTCTTCACACGTCTTTCAAACTGAACCAGTCTGATTTCTCAGGCACGAATCTCTTTAGACTGCTATCACTGTTGACAATTCCTTTTAAGTAATGTTTTCTGATTTTTATGCATATCGGTTAGCCTTTTATTTTCAAGTAGCATATTAATATTTTAAAGTGGCTTTTAAGTGCTCCAGGGTGAAATACATAAAAATTATGTTGTCATGGTATGGAGAGGCATAACCTCAAACTGCTTTTTAAGGACAATTGAAATTTTGAACAAATTATTTAACTTTTTTAACCCTCCTTATCTTCATATGCAGAGTAAGGCCTCCTTTATGAGTATATGAAAACACTTTTTAAACTACTATTACTATGCAAATATTAATTATTCTTATTCTTATCTTTCCTATATGCCTTCTCTCCAAACCCGCCCTTAAAATTAGCATTGACTACAGGGAAGGTGCCAAAGCAAGTCTCTTCCTTACAGAGAGAGCCATTTACAATTGCACAAGGAAAGGGACAGAAACTTTGTGAAATTGAGAGGATATATTTTTTTCTAAGTAAGAAGAAAACTGATGAACTTAGAAATCTACACAAACTGCTTTACAACAGGCCAGGCACTGTGCCCTCATTAAAGAAGAATGTGGGTCAGTTCAGTGGCTTTCCATTTGAAAAAGGAAGTGTCCGGTATATAAAAAAGGAAGAAATGTTGAAAAAATTTAGAAATGCCATGTTAAGGGGCCGGGCGCGGTGGCTCAAGCCTGTAATCCCAGCACTTTGGGAGGCCGAGGCGGGTGGATCACAAGGTCAAGAGATCGAGACCATCCTGGTCAACATGGTGAAACCCCGTCTCTACTAAACATACAAAAAATTAGCTGGGCATGGTGGCGCGTGCCTGTAATCCCAGCTACTCGGGAAGCTGAGGCAGGAGAATTGCCTGAACCCAGCAGGCGGAAGTTGCAGTGAGCCTAGATCGTGCCATTGCACTCCAGCCTGGGTAACAAGAGCGAAACTCCGTCTCAAAAAAAAAAAAAAAAAAAAGAAATGCCATGTTAAAGAGCATCTGTGAGGTTCTTGATTTGGAGAGATCAGGTGTAAACAGTGAACTAGTGAAGAGGATCTTGAATTTCTTAATGCATCCAAAGCCTTCTGGCAAACCATTGCCAAAATCTAAAAAAAATTCTAGCAAAGGCAGTAAAAAGGAATGGAACAGTTCTGGAATGGCAAGGAAGGCTAAGCAAACCAAATGTCCTGAAATTCTGTCAGATGAATTTAGTAGTGATGAAGATGAAAAGAAAAACAAGGAAGAGTCTTCAGATGATGAAGATAAAGAAAGTGAAGAGGAGCCACCAAAAAAGACAGCTAAAAGAGAAAAACCTAAACAGAAAGCTACTCCTAAAAGCAAAAAATCTGTGAAAAGTGCTAATGTTAAGAAAGCAGATAGCAGCACCACCAAGAAGAATCAAAACAGTTCCAAAAAAGAAAGTGAGTCTGAGGATAGTTCAGATGCTGAACCTTTAATTAAAAAGTTGAAGAAACCCCCTACAGATGAAGAGTTAAAGGAAACAATAAAGAAATTACTGGCCAGTGCTAACTTAGAAGAAGTCACAATGAAACAGATTTGCAAAAAGGTCTATGAAAATTATCCTGCCTATGACTTAACTGAAAGAAAAGATTTCATAAAAACAACTGTAAAAGAGCTAATTTCTTGAGGTAAGAGGACAGAGAAGATGACTCGTTCCCATAGATTTGAAGATTGGATTTATACTATTATAACAGCAAAGAGAATGTATTTTCTTTTCTAAATCCTTGTTAAGCAATGTTAGTAGAACTTCCTGCTGACCTTTTTATCTTGAGTGTTATGTGAATTTGAGTTTGCTGTATTAAATTGCATTTCTATGCCATTTTTAGTTTGAAATCTTGCATGGCATTAATTATTCCTTGCTTTTATAGCTGTATTTTGTAAATTTTGGTTTCTTTATATAAGGTCATCATAGATTCTTGAACTGTTGTGGTTTTTAGTGCACTTAACATTAGCTTGCTTAAGACATACTTTTACATCAAGTAGAATAAAAACTATTATGACTGGCATTTATACACACAGATACTGCAGTATTTACTATATGAAATATTTTGAATACACATTGTCATGTGAAAATTCACTGGCAGTGTGTTCATCATATTAAAAATATACAGGCTACAGTTGTCCAGATGACTGAATTGAAACTTTTCTTCTGCATGTGTGTATATGTCAAAGTGTCAGCATGACAGAAGTGACAGATGTTGTTTTTGTATTTTTAAAAACCAATTTGTTGTATACAGTTTTTTTATTTCTTTTGTGCAGATCACTTTTTAAACTCACATAAGTAGGTAGCCTTAGAGTTGTAGACCATGGAATGTCAGTGTTCAGCAGACAGTATGATGGAGCAGTGAAAGTCAATTCAGTGATGGGAACACTGAAGGAATAGACAGTTCTCCTGCTTTGCCTCCCAACTGTCATCAATTTGTAACTTTAGTATGAACTCTGTGAAAGTGTCTGTAGGTGCATTTTATATTAAGGATAGACCAAAAATCAACACATCAAAGCTTCAAAAACTTTGGGAAAGGGTGGGATTATGTACAAGCACATTTGGCTTATAGTAAATGAACCAATTTTTATTAACTGCTTTTGCCCGTATAATTTCACATTTGCTGCCTTAAATCAACTTATTAAATCTGAATTTTAAAACATGCTACTTATGACAGAATGAGATACTTGATGTACCAATTAAGTGTTTAAAAATATCTTTGCATCATAGAACAGAAATATATAAAAATGTTGAATGTTAACAGGCATTTTCACAGGTTTGACTTGTTTCTTCATAGTTATTCAGACACCAGGGAAAGGTAAATACAAGTGAATGAAATAAACAAATAAGTGAGACCTAATAATTGGCTTTTGATTTTAAATAGTTGTTCTTATAAACCTTGTCAATAAAAATAAATCTAGATCATTGGTGTTTAATAAATAAATAAATAAAACATGAAATTAATCTATTTTGTTTTCTCTTTTTCTTCCAAAACTAAGTTAATAATACTAAATATGCATAGTGACCTTGTTTTGTAATCTTTCTACAACTATAACACTATCAAAACAACAGCTGAGGTTTATATTTAAAGTCACACTCTTGTGGGAAAATGGCCAGAGTTATCAAAGTGCAATGGCACAATTTTGAAAGAGAATCCAGTTCCCTTTATTCTAGCTTTTTATTCATCGTGCCCTTTCTCACATTAGCTAATTTCACAAGTGACTTCTCAATTGTCAAAAGAAAGTTTACTGGGCTATCACGCATTTACTTGAATACTCTTGATTCCCTTTATTCAGTCCCAATTATAAAACAGACTTTATATCTATAATGTTAACAGTAGTGAGATACTCATACGTAGACTCTTTTTTAATACAATAATAAAAAATTATTTTGATTCAGTTTTATCATTAGTGACTAGAAATAAATAATTCAAGACAAGATGGACTCTTCAAAACCTTTACAATATTTTTGGTCATTTTATTTTCGATGGGCTCTTAGGATCTGGCTACACAATTGATTGCCACATGTTGACCTTATAAACTATCAATTCAACTGAATATGAGGTCCACCTCTATTTTCCCTCTAAGGGTGATAACTCCAATGACTAAGTTCTGACTCACTCTCTTGGCTGAGACTCAAACATAAGTATGTTTAATCAGGTAAAATTATAAGATGGTTTATGAATGCACTAAATATACCGGAGAGTATATCTGAGGCCAGTGAATACAAATCAGGGATAATTTTAACATCCTCTTAGAATAGCCAATTACAACAGATGCCCCAAAGATTTCACGGTGCTTTTGATACCCAGAGTACCTTCAGATTTGTGAAGGACCAGTAACCTTGTGTTAGCAATCTGACTTGAATGTCCTTTCCATTTCTTGTTCTTATGGAAATTTGACTATTCATTGAGGACAATTCCCCTGCAGTTTTCTCAAGCTGAGTTTTATTTTGTTTTGTTTTTGTTTTCTTCTCTCTTCCTCTTACAGGTTATCTCAGGACCCAAGGATGAGTGATACCTTTTTGTTTTCATCTGCTTTTTTTCAAAGAAGTTCTACATTTTCTTCCACAGATACTGTTTTTCTAAAGTACAAGCTGTAAGACTAAACTCTTTTTATTGAAGTCATTTACTTATATCCACGTCAGTTTCCACCTTCACACCACATTTATTCAAAGCTTTCACGTCTAGATCACTCAGTTCCTTTTCATCACTACTCTCACCTTGATTTTGGTGTCTTCTGTAAGTATGTAATTATTTCACCATACATCGACACCTCTGTTACTTGTCTTCTGCTCCACTTGTTTTTCTTTTTTTTCCATTCCCAAGGACTAACTCAAAAACTCCAAATATTGTCATTTACAATAATTATATTGCAGCTCAGATCTCAAATTTAGCCATACTACTCTAATGACTTACTTTCAGCTCACTTACACTTTTAAAACATTCGACAATTTTTCTACCTCCAGTAAGGATGCAGAATTCATTGATTTCATCATCTTTTCAGTGTGGAAATTCCTTTTTGTTTCCTCTTTTATGCAGCTAATAGACTGTGCTGTGCTACCAAACTACTGTGTTGGAAAACCACTGCTGCTGCTGTTCTCCTACCCCCTTCCACTTCATCTCCGTATCGCTCCACAGAAAACCCCCAATCCTATTTCGAAGAACGTTTATAGTTATGCAAAGTGCTTACTGAATGTGGAAATTGTTGATGCAGAAGAACGAGTGAATATTTCAGGAACAAATTCTTAGAATAAGTCGGAGGTGATAGAAAACAGAATCTTGGCCGGCCGCAGTGGCTCAAGCCTGTAATCCCAGCACTTCGGGAGGCCGAGGTGGGTGGATCACGAGGTCAAGAGATGGAGACCATCCTGGTCAACATGGTGAAACCCCGTCTCTACTAAAAATACAAAAATTAGCTGGGCATGGTGGCACGTGCCTGTAATCCCAGCTACTCGGGAGGCTGAGGCAGGAGAATTGCCTGAACCCAGGAGGCGGAGGTTGCGGTGAGCCGAGATCGCGCCATTGCACTACAGTCTGGATAACAGCGAACTCAAAAAA
>CM052665.1:4302361-4321170 GCA_028533165.1 Leontopithecus rosalia
GACATGGTGAGTAAATATGTGAGCTGCAGATCCAGGTGAGTCGAAAATGTCTCATACTAGGAGGATGAGAGTCTTATACTAGGAGGATGAGAGTCGAATAACTGGATGACAATGTCAAGGAATTGGATGCATGAAAACAAAATTTTGATGATGGTGCAGTTATTAATAATAAGGTCTAGGTACAATTACAAGAGATAATTTGTGAATGAACACATTCATGTTGATTAAAAAACTTGCTTTGTAAGAATTTTCTTCTATAAGAATTAATGAAATAAGTTACATGCTGTTTTAAAATCAGATCAAGTATATTTTCTTAAAATTTAAAGCTACCCTTAAGTTTAGTTATCTAGGAATCTAGATTCTAAAATAACCAGCCTGCACTTATAATATCCTCAATTCATTATCTTAAGCCATGAGAATCTGAACAAACCAGTATGAAGTTTTCCTAGAAAATGTGCTTATATTTTAAATAAGTACATACACAAAATTTCAGAGCATTCATATCCCTTCTGAAATTTTTCATGAGATCTCTTGAAGATAAATGTTTATTTAGAAGTGTTTAGGGTCAGATTTTTCGTAGGTTTTAACTGCTGATGAACCTGCCATTTTGAATTGTAAGCATCACATGTACGATGACAAAGGCACTCTAGTGTTAAAAACCATTATGTTAGCTAAATTGCTATGCTTAAGCCATCTTTTTACTAATGAAAATTCTCCATAAATAGAGACAGGTGCATACTAAAACATATTTTTCTTCTCTGCTCCATATCATGGGATTTCAAACTAAACTGAAGTGTTGAACATAGAAAATATCACTGTCTTATCCAAGAAGGTTCATTTTGCTTGACTAAAGAGATTTGGAATCTTTATACTTCAAGTCCAAGGTATGTATTTTCTTTACTTCTAGGTTAAGCTTTCCATGAGTCCTTCTCTATCTTCTGAGGCTTATAAAGCAGGCCACTTACTTAAAAATGCTCTAGGCTATGACTTAAGATATCTACTTTTTAGTACCAAGTCTTTCATTGTGGGGTATGTTTCTGTGTGTATGTGTGATGTGGGCGACTTAATACATTTTCATTTCTTTATTTATAGCTATTAGGTGAATGCTTTTCCTTTCTGAAACTCATGTTTAAACTTAATCCCCAATGTAAATGTCTTAAGAGTTGTGACCTTTGAGATACAATTGAGTCTTGAGGACTCTGCCCTAATGAACTGATTAATCTATTCATGGATTAATGTGTTATCATGGGAGTGAACCCATGATAACATGAGTTACCATGAGAGTGAGTCCTTTGTAAAAGGCAACTTGACTCTCTTTCTTGTGCCTCTCTTGTGCTATGATGGCTTCCACTATGTTATAAGGCAGCATGAGATCAGCACCAGAAAGTGACCAGATGCAGCCTCTTGACCTTAGACTTTCCAGCTTCCAGAACTATAAGAAGAAAATTTCTTTTATTTATAAGTTATTTATATGATAAAATGTGAGAATATTATAATGACACTCATATTGATAATCCAATTTCAATAAATAATGTATTTACCACCAGAAATGGATAATTTACAAATGATGTAGCACAATCTCCTTCTGAAATTGTATATGACTACATTAAGAAATCAAATATAATAAATCTGTGAATACATTTATTAGATACTTATGATGAATTAAATGCTATACTTTGTGGACGGGGTTATAAAGACGAAAAAAAATCCATGTCTTTAAGAAACATATGGTCTATTTGAAAATGAGAAATTAAATATAAAATTTATACTTTTAAATTTATTAATAAAGATATTTTAGAAAACTGCTTTTAGTTTAATTATACAGGTTGTAAATGTCATACTAGATTGTGAGAAGAAATTCCTTTAGGTTATCTTAGTTCTACTAAATCTATTAGTTTATTTATTACTTTAAATTGTTTTAACTGAGCACCTATTGTATGTTAGAAATTTTGCTAGCCTTATGTGGAAAATCAAAAGTGAATATGACATACATTGTCAAGAACAATGAAAAATCTGAGATTACCCCCTTTGCAAGTTAACACGTCAGCTTCGCAGTTTCATCGATAGTGGCGGAGGATGAGACTCCTGGTCTAAGATAAAGGTCTTTATACCTATGGCACATCAAGAAGTAGGAGCTTCAACCTACTTGCCCTTTGTGATGGAAGAAGACATTTATTACACTGCTCAGTGAGCAACCCTGTCCTCAAGTTTTCAGAGAAATACTAATATGCCAAGGCTGTTTGCCATATTGCCATCAAAGATAAGCTAGTCCAAAACAAAACAGTCAGAACCTATATTAGTTCTCTGTTTCTATGCAACAAATCACCACACATTTAGTGGATTAAACAATGTATTTAAAATCTCCTAGTTCCTGTGAGTCAGCAGTCTGGGCATGATAACAGAGTCCTCTGTTTTTAATCTTACGATGCCAAATTTAAGATGTCAGCTAAGTTGAGTTCTTCTCTAGAGCTCAGAATCTTTTTCCAGTCTCAGTTGGTTGTTGGGAGAATTTAGGTTCTGGTGATTGTAGAAATAAGAACTCCTTTTTCTTGCTGTTTTTTCATCTAGGAGTTATACTCAGCTCCTAAAAGTTACCTGTAGTCCTTTGCTGTATTGCTCTCTCAAAGGCCTTTTCACAATATGGCAGCTTATTTCTTTTTAAAGTCAACAGGCGAGTCTCTCACTGCAGTCCTCTGAAATAGAGAGTCCTACAGAAAACCATGGGAGTAACCAGCTCATCATCTCTGCCATATAACCTAAGTTAATAAAGGGATTGACTATTCTACACTTTTGCCATATTCTGTTGGATGGAAGGATGGCAAAAGTTTCTTTCATCCTTAGCAGGAGGAGATTATATTGGAGTGCGACTCATTGGAGGTTGCAGTATGATGCTTCTGATCACGAGACATGCAGAAAAATAGAGACAGATGGAAAATTATCTCCCGAAAGACACAAGCCTTGATAAAGGGAAGCTTATGTGTTACAGATCTTCCTGGACTTCCTACACATAGATTACATACATTTATAAGGAATCACATATATAAATTTAGTAATTAAGGATTGTGATAAGTGATAAGAAATAAACAGAGTGTGATAGAATAATAGAAGCATTATTTTGGAGACGTAAGAGATTCTTTGAGAATGTTACACTTTAGTTAAATATTGAACTGGGAGAGGATTAACATTGGAATAGTGCACAGAAAAGAGAGAAAATTACAAGATTTCAAAGGGGCTCACAGTAAGTATTCAAGTTAAACTGAAGCATTATCTTTAATATGATGAGAACTTACAATAAGGATGGAGATGCTTCTAAACGACGGCACAAAAAGTTTTGATTTTATTGTATAGGAAGTAAGAGACTTAGGGAAGCTGGAATGGAGGGAGGAAGTGTGATTAAGAGAATGAAATTTAAATATTTACACATAAGCTCTGTTTTGTAGGGTAGTAAGATAACCAAGTGGAAAATATTCTGCAAGTAATTAGAAATGGGTGTTGGGAACTCTGAAAGAAAGAAAAATGTAGATTTGAACGCTAGGTGTAGAGTGGAGATTTCTGATGTCATGGGACTGGTGGAGCTACAGAGAGAAATATACAAAGAGAGAGAAATGGAAAGCTGACAGCTAAACTGCTGAGGACAGGAGGAAGACGAGTTAGCAAAGCTGATGAAGGTACCAGAAGGACCAGGATAATGTGGCATAAACAAGAAAAAAAAAATATTTGGAGAATCTCTGATTTTTTTAAAGCATTTTCTGTGTTTAGAACTTTTTTCTTGTATACATTTAGAGGTATGTGTACAGCCTGAGGTTTCAGTGTAACCATCACCCCAATAGTGTACATTGTGAAGAGTGGGGTAGAGTTTTGATTAGAGACACTTCAAAAAGGAGTAAAGACAATTTTCAGGGATGTGGAGAAATTGTTTGGCAGGCAGATAGCACCACTGAGATCAGTGTAAGTTTGGCTGGGGCTAAAATATTCAGAGCCCTTGGAAGTGCTTTGTAGATATAAACCCATTTATAGTATTTCATAAACTTATAGAATGTTGTGCATAACTTGTTACTCTTGGATACATGGTTAAAGAAAACTACCTATTGTATAGCCCCCAATTTCATGGCATCAGGAATCTCCACTCCTCATCTAACATTAGAATCTACATTTTACTTTCTTTCAGAATTCCCATCACCCATTTCTAATTACTTGCTGAATATTTTCCACTTGGTTATCTTACTACGTACAAGGCAGAGATCATATATAAACATTTAAATCTCACTCTCTTAATCATACCTCCTCCCTTCCTTCCAGCCTCCCTGACCCTGTTACTACCTATATAATATGTGGATGGAAATAGAAAACATCTAGTGCTACTAGTTCTAAAATAATTAATCTTTCTGGGAACTGTCTGGGTAAGGGTAACCTGAAGCACATCACAGACACTTAAGGGAAAATTACTGGCCTTCTCTGAACCCAGGTCTAACCATGCAGACCAATTCTGGTCCCTTTTTGTGTCTCCAGAGCAAAACTATGTGTCCATGCAAGGGAATATGATTGGATAATATTATCCCAACTCAAAAACCCTATTATGCATATTTTCTATGGTGATATTATAGTTACGACAGAAGGCAAATTTGAGGTACAGATGTAGCCTACTTGAATCTATGCAAAATTTTTGGTATTTGCTTTCAAATTTGCCTAATCTCTGATTTGCAAATTTCCTTGATATATATATAAATATATATATAAAAATATATATAAAAATAAAAATAAAAATAAATATATATTCATATTTATATATATAAAAATATATAAATAAAAAATATATAAATATATAATATATATAAAATATAAATATAAATATAAATATATATATAATAACTTTCAGGAATAAGTAAAATTGCTTTGAAATCACCTCTAAAGGTATTGACAAGGATCTAAATGTGAAAATGGAATAATACTACGTATTTTAAATTCAAATAGAATGGTGTCTTTTATCAGTTTGTTCTTATGGAACCTGCATAGTAAAGTTGTGTAAAAACAAGCAAACCAACCAGGCCTTTAAATATTGTCTGCTGACAACGTTGATATAAAAATTTTAAAGTTTTGCCTACTATTGACATTACTCCTTTTTAATCTCTGATATTTAAATTAATTTTGAAATGTTGGATAAATATATGGAGGTACTGAATACAAGAATTTATCCAAAGATCTTAAAAATATTACAGCCCGGTGTTCACACACACACACACATACACACACACACACACACTTTAAACCAAGTTAAGAAGCCATAAGTATAAATTTATTTTTGTAAAAATTGAATACTCGATTATAAACATGCTATACTCACATGCATATTTGTACATATATTGAAAATGTCTATAAGGTTATGAACATGGTTGCAGCTTATGAAAAACTGGATGAGGAGGTTTTTCCTTATTCAGCAAATCTTATATTTAATAATGAACATAATAAGCCTAAATGTATATATTAGTAACTAACTTTAAAATGAAGTTATTATAAGTAAGAAATGATAAGGACCTGAATTAGAACAGAATGTTATGCAGATCTAAGTATAGTTGATGGGAAGAGACTTTTTTTGATACTGATATGTAGGAAGTGGAGTTGGCAGGATATGGTGACACTTTAGACAAGAAGGGCAAAGAAGATTTAGAGTTCATGCCATGACTCATTTTCCTGGTTAAAGTTTATTTCACCTTAAGCAATAAGGCTATTGTTGTTATTAATGAAGATAAATCAATAATCAAACACTCTTTAACACTCTCTTGTCTAATGAAAGAAAAGCACATGACCTAAATATTTCTACACTATTATTAAGCTAACACATTTTTTTTTTACTGTGACAAAAGAAACCAGCATTAGCTTAAATTACTTTGGAAATAATATTGATGACAGTGATTTTGATCTAGAATCTCTGCTAAAAACTAGAGTAGAAAGAATTTCTGATTACCTAACAGTGGACTTTTTTCTTTATTTTAATCTGCTCTATATTCCAGGATCAATGTTAGTAGTTCTTTGGGGATAAGATCAATTTAATCAATATTAAATCGAGTAAAGAAAAGATATCTACTATCTGATATAGGTATGTATTTACTCTCTTGGAGACTTAATTTTTTTCTATTAAAGAATAAGCAGGGCATAGTTATTTGAGGCAGTAATAACACAATTTCAGTAAGCAATATCTACACTTGTACCAAATACCCACAAGTATTAAATTTTTCCATGCTCAGAAACTTATTTTAATTTTTGAGTTGAATATCTTTGATCCATAGTTTTTGCTGAATTCTATGGATAGAAAGATCTAAGAAACAAAGATCTTTATTTTAAAAACATATTTATAATGTACATATTTAATTGTAGTTTATTAGCCATATATATATATATATATATATATATATATTTTTTTTTTTTTTTTTTTTTGAGATGGAGTTTCACTCTTGTTATCCAGGCTAGAGTGCAATGGCACGATCTCAGCTCACTGCAACCTATGCCTCCTGGGTTCAGGCAATTCTCCTGCCTCAGACTTCTAGCAGCTGGGACTGCAAGTGCCTACCACCATGCCCAGCTAATTTTTGTATTTTTTGTAGAGATGGAGTTTCACCATGTTGGCCAGTCTGGTCTCAAACTCCTGACCTCAGGTGATCTGCCTGCCTCAGCATCCCAAAGTGCTGGGATTACAGGCATAAGCCCCCACACCCGGCCATACTTTAAGAGATATATCACTTGCTTACAAAAGCTTTATTGAAATTTATGACGAGGTGTAATTTGTCTTATTAAAAAAATTATAATATGTAGCCCATGTAATATAAATATCTGAAAGTAATTCTGAGTTTACATAATGGAAAAAATAAGGGAAATGTTGATGGCTTAACTTTACCCATAAAAAAGTCGTGGAAAATTGATACCAGATTTGAACGTGCATGTAACATATTTATGCTTTCATATTAATTTGCATGTAATTCTGAATGTTTTAAGATAAAGTCTCTTCTGAGTTTAATGTGCAGTAGCATTGTTTTAAATTAAAGATGAGGGGGGCTCTCATATGACTTTATATTTGTTTCTGAAGAACATCTTTTACTCATTTTCTATAACACATAATTATATTGCATGTCCCATAGTTACTGTCAGCAGTGTAGGAGTGTATTATAAAGTTCATCGTTAGAAAACTCACTGTTGTAGTTTCAAATATCCACTGCTAATATGCACCCCATCTTCAATTACATTGTCTTGTAATAATAACCATTTGTTTGTGAAGAGAAAATTACTGTATTCAAAATTTCCAGGTGATCTATAGTTCTGTAAAAATAATTCTAAAGCAGAACTGGAAAGCTAGCATACATTTCAGGATAAAAAATAAAACCATTGTTTTATTTTTTTTTGATTGCTGCATAATATTCCATGGTGTATATGTGCCACATTTTCCCAGTTCAGTCTATCATCGATGGGCATTTGGGTTGATTCCAGGTCTTTGCTATTGTAAACAGTGCTGCAGTCTTTGAAACATGTAAAGACTTGGAAGTCATAAAAAACTATAAAAATTATAAAATTGACATAAACATAGATAATACACGCTTACTGCTTAAGATACCCTTTCTATAACAAGCACAAGTTTTGAGTAACCAAAGTTTTTCCTCTTTCTCAAAATTGTGAAATTTTATGATTTTCAATTTTATGATTATATTACTTGCTTATGTTTTTGCAGATTTTCTTTCATAGGTGTTTTCCGAGAATCTTTAAAGGAGTAATTCAGTCCTTCAATTTTAGTAGAATCAACTAATTTTCCTTCTATGAACGTTTGGAAGCCATTTATCCTTAGCACCTGAAAGGCGTACTGCATGGTGGCGAAGAGTTCAGGATCTGCATTAAGAGTACGTGTGTTTCATCCCACTCTCTCTGTAGCTTGGACAAGTATGTTAACTACTCTGTGACTCAGTACTTTCTTTTATGTATATATATTTATTGTACTTTAGGTTCTGGAGTACATGTGCAGATCATGCAGGATTGTTGCATAGGCACATACATGGCAATGTGGTTTGCTGCCTCCACCCCCCAGTCACCTATATCTGGCATTTCTCCCCTTGTTATCCCTCCCCAACCTCCCTAAGCCCTGCTGCCCCTTCCTTAGCCCCCCAAAGCTACCCCAGTGTGTGATGCTCCCCTCCCTGTGTCCATGTGTTCTCATTGTTCAACATCCATCCATGAGTGAGAACATGCAGTGTTTGATTTTCTGTTCTTGTGTCAGTTTGCTGAGAATGATGGTTTCCAGATTCATCCATGCTTTCTTATTTAAAATCTAATCATTAATCATACTATCTAGATTGAACCTAGATTGAAGGTTTATTGTAAAGGATTAAATGACACATAAAGAGATAAACATATTTCCTGAAATATTTTAAGTATTCAATTAATAACTGGTATTATTTTTGAAATGTTTAAAATACATAAAATAATCAAATGGCAATGAAAAAAAAATTAGTAAATTGCCAATTGATATATATTTATATACCTAATAATATAATTCATATCCTTTGACCCAAATTCAAACTCCTTCACCAGTTGCCCAATGAATATATTTTCTTGGGTGGATTTCATCACAATGAACTGAACAGACACCAAAGGAAAGATACACTCCCCATCCTAAACGAGTGCTTCTTACCGAATCTCCTCTCTCTATTAAGTGCCCAGTCATTTGTGGGTTTTATCTTGGGTTAGTTTTTGACTGACTTGTTTCCTTCCTGTAATATTTTGGGAGATTGGTGGTCTATCTTTTCCAACGGGACTGCTCGCCACACTATCATTATTTGTCTCTTTTGTTTTAATAACGTAACTGTTTTCTTTGTTCTGTCTTTTTATACATTGTCCTTCCTGGCCTGCCTCTAAAATTTTACCATTTTTCATGACTGTTTCTGGCACACTCTGTTGTTAGCCCCATGTATCCTTTCAAACACATTCGACCCTTAGGTTTCAGCTCCCACTAAGATTTGTGACTCTACCTCCAATTTCTGTTCTGCATTTTGGCTCCATATATCCAGGACCCACTACATTTTAACAGAGATTGTGCCTTCAAATGTATTTGGATACAAATGTATAATTTTCTAACCCCCAAAAGGTTTGGTAAGGTAGAGGTTCTCTTTTCATCTAGTTTTTTGAGTTAGAAACTTCTGAGTCATTTTTTCCCAAATTTATCTCCTGTCATTCTTGAAATACAATTAATCAGTTTTCAAATCTTGTTGATCCTATTTCCTACATCTCTCTGCCCTTCAAACCCACTGCTACTACGGAGCTTCAGAGGTCCATTAACTCAGAATCTTTGACTTGTGTCATAATTGTTCTTCTCTTTGTACCTTTCTTGTCCCTTTCTAATTCCTGATCAATACACTGGCCAATACTCGAGATTTCTCAAGTAGGTGTCACGTTACGTAACTTCCTTTCTGGGATTCTAATTTTGAGGCATGGATGATGATTTTCTTATATATAAAAAAATAACCACACCAGCACTTTGGGAGGCAAAGGCAGGTAGATCATTTGAGGCCAAAAATTTGAGAGTAGCCTGATCAACATAGTGAAACCTCATCTCTGCTACTAAAAGAAAAAACTAGTTGAGCGTGGTGGCACATGTCTGTAATCCCAGCTGCCTGGGAGGCTGGGGCAGGAGAATCGCTTGAACTAAGGAGGCAGATGTTACAGTGAGCTGAGATCATGACACTGTACTTCAGCCTGGGCAACAGAGCAAAACTGTCTCAAAAAAGAAAAAACCACAAAATTGGTTCTAAGTATCATTTTATAGTTAACATCAACTTTATCTAATCTGAAGTTACTAATTTCTTAAGAACACTAAAGAAACACAAAGAATTTAAATAGATTATCCGAAGTCACACAGCTATAAAAAGGCATAGGAGGATTTCTTTAAACTTTTATTTTGGGTTCAGGGATACATGTGTTTTTGTTAAATCAGTAAACTGCATTTACGGGGGTTTGGTGTAGCTACAGCTACAGTTCTGGGCTCTCTATTCTGTTCCCTTGGTCTGTATGTAGAGATTACTTTGTCACCCAGGTAATAAGCACAGTACCTGAAAGACAGTCATTTGAAATTCTCCCTCTTCCAATTTTGCACCTTCAAGTAGGCCCTGGTGTCTGGCGTTCCCTTCTTTGTGTCCATTTATACTCAATGTTTAGCTCCCACTTATACGTGAGAACATGTTGTATTTGATTTTCTGTCTCTGCATTAGTTCCCTTAGGATTATGTCTTTCAGCTCCATTCATGTTGCAGCAAAGAACATGATCTTGTTTTATTTTTTTTAATGCCTGTGTGGTATTCCATGATGTCTATATACCAAACATTCTTTATCCAGTCCATCACTGATCAATATTTAGGTTGATTCAATGTATTTGCTATTGTGAGTAGTACAGTGATAAGCATGAGTTCATATGTCTTTAAGGCAGAATGATTGATATTCCTTTCCGTATATATCCAGTAATTAATTACTGAGTCAAGTGGTACTTGTTTTAAGTAAGTTCTTTGAAAAGTTGCCATACTGTCTTCCACAGTAGCTGACCTAATCTACACTCTCACCAACAGTGTACAAGCATTCCCTTTTCTCCACAGCCTCACCAGCTTCTGCTGTTTTTTGACTTTTGAGTAATAGCCATTCTGACTTTTGTGAGATGATGTCTCATTGTGATTTTAATTTGAATTTCTTTAATAATTAGTGATGTTGAGGATCTTTTCATATGCTTGTTGGCTGTGTGTACGTCTTCTTTTTTAAGTGTCTGTTTATGTCTGTCACCTGTTTTTTAATGGAGTCACATTTTATTTACTTGTTAATTCATTTAAGTTCCTTACACATTCTGGGTTTTAGACCATTGTCAGATGCATAGTTTACAAATAGTTTCTCCCCTTTGGTATGTTGTCTCTTTACTCTGTTGATAGTTTATTTTGCTTTGCAGAAGCTCTTTAGTTTACATCCCATTTGTCAATTTTTTGTTTTTGTTACAATTGCTTTTGGTCTTCATCACAAAGTCTTTGCCAGGGCCTGTGTGAGATGATATTTTCTGGGTTATCTTTCAGGGTTTTCACAGTTTGAGGTTTTACATTCAAGTCTTAAATCCATCTTAAGTTGATTTTTCTGCATGGTGTAAGGAAAAGATCCAGTTTCAGTCTTCTACATATAGCTAGCCAGTTATCCCAGCATCATTACTGAATAGGGAACCCTTTCTTAATTGCTTTTGTTTGGTCAAATTTGTTGAAAATCGGATGGCTGTAGGTATGCAGCTACAGTTCTGGGCTCTCTATTCTGTTCCCTTGGTCTGTATGTCTATTTTTGTACCAGTACCATGCTCTTTTGTTTATTGTAGTCTTGTAGTATACTTGGCTATTTGGGGTTCTTTTTTGGTTCCGTATGAATTTTAGAAGAGTTTGTTTTCTAAATTATGAAGTCATTGGTAGTTTGATAGAAATAGCACTTAATATATAGATTGCTTTAAGTAGAATGGGTATTTTAACAATATTGAGGATGAGCTCCATATATTCCATGAGCATGGAATGTTTCTCCATTTGTTCGTGTCGTCTCTGATTTTACTGTGTATTCTAATTCTTGTTGTAGAGGTCTTTTACCTGCCTGGTTAGCTATATACCTAGATATTTTGTTCTTTTTTGTGGCTATTGTTAATGGGATTGCATTTCTGATTTGTTTCTCAGCTTGGACATTGTTGGTGTATAGAAATGATGCTGATTTAGATACATTAATTTTTTATACTGAAACTTGGCTGAAGTTGTTTATCATAGCCGGGAACTTTTGGGCAGAGACGATATACACTCTTTTGGATAGGATTTTCTTGATACAGAATCATATCATCTACAAAAAAAATTGTTTTACTTTCTCTTTGTCTGTTTGGTGGTGTTTTCTTTCTCTTGCCTCATCATTCTGGCTATGACTTCCAGTACTATGTTGGATAGGAGCAGGGAGAATGCTCATCCTTGTTGTTTTCTAGTTCTCTAGGGGACTGCTTCCAGCTTTTGCACATTTGCCACGATGCTGGCTGTGAGTTTGTCGTTATGATGGCGGTGGCAGCCCATCTGGAGCAGCCCCTGTGTGGATGCCAGCTGTAACACGGGAGGTGTGGCCAGGGCCACATGCTCGCTGGGGTCAGAGGGGGCCTGGAACACAAGAGACCCCTCCCACTACTGAGTTGGTGGGGTGGGAGCCCATGCTCCTGGACACAGCTGCAGCTGTCTAGCAGTGGCTCTGGGCCTGGATATTCCTGCATTCTGGGGGGCCTGGGAAGACCCTTGCCCCTGCAGGCTCAGAAGTGCCTCCTCCCACTCCCACTCCCTGGCCTCTCCCTGCTCTTGGCACCCATTCCAGTGTGGAGCAAGGATGTGGCCAAGCCTGGGCACTACTGAGACCTGGGTGGGTGTGTGCACATGAGGTGGTGCTGACATGCCCACCCCTGCTGCCTTAGCCCTCTCCAGACTTGGGTGTCAACAAGCACAGGAGGGAGGCTGATGGTGGCTGAGGGAAGTGGAACATGGGCCTGCAGGTGCCCCTTGACATAAACACCCTGGGTGTCGTGGATGGCATATTGATCGTGAGAGGCAGACAGGCTTCTGGAAGGAAAGGGTGGGTCCCTAGTGAAACCCCACCTTCAAGCCAGACAGCTTGAAGTGTGGGGGCTGAGCTGAGAGTTCTGGGTGGAGTCTATGGTCTGGAGCGAGAACTTAGGGTACTTTTTCTGGACCTGCCTGTGGACCAATCAACACACACTTCCTCCCTTCTGAGCCTGTAAAAACCCTGGACTCAGCCAGACTCACACAGATGTCATGACTACCAGCTGTGGGAAAAAGCCACGCATTTTTGGTCTCAACTTATCAGGATGACCTGCCTGTGGAAAGGAACGACTAACTATGAGACTCCTCTCTGCCAAGACCTGGACACTCTTCAGGATGACCTAGCTCAAGAAAGGAGCTACCCACTTTGGTCTCCTGAGAGCTGTTCTATTGCTTAATGAAGCTCTACTCTGCCTTGCTTACCCTCCAGCTGTCTATGTACCTAATTCTTCTTGAACATGGGGCAAGAACTCAAGACCTGCTGAATGGCAGCACTGAAAGAGCTGTAATGTGAACCGGGCTGAAACAGGCTCCCTGCTCACCATGTTGCAGGTGACAAGAAGGAGAGATGAGCTGTGTCCCTTTTGGGAGCCCAGACCAAGGGACTCCCTGAGCCAGGGCTGTGACGCTGTCTTTGGGGCTCTGTAGTTCCTGGCATCTCCAAGCTTCTGGGTGCCAACATGTTCCCCAGTGCTGTCATTGAAAGCCACTTGTGATATGTGTTGTCCAGCTTCAGCTTTGCCCAGAGCTGGCCCTTGTGCAAAAGTCTGGAGCTTCCTGCTCCCCAGCAACTGGCACACCTGGGTGTGTACAGTGGCTGGACCCAGTGCTCACTCAGATACCACTTGCTGCACACCTAGCTTGCCTTTGGCAGGCACAGGATCCAGGCCAGTAGCATGAACTGAGCACAGCCTGCTGGGGTGAATGGGCAGAACGAACCTAGCAGGCTCAAGCCAAACTCGGGAAGGCACCACCCGCCACAGAGGTTTCCAGCTGGAAAAGCAGCATCCTAAGGATCCCGTGACAATACATGACTCTACCTGGCTCTTAGTTTTTTGAGGGATGTTTCCTTCATGCCTAGTTTGTTGAAGGTTTTCAACTTGAGGCAATGTTAAATTTCATTAAAAGACTTTTCTGCATATATCGAGAGTATCATGTGGTTTTTCTTTTTAGTTCTGTTATGTGATGAATCACATTCGTTGACTTTCTTATTTTAAGCCAACTTTGCACCTCAGGGATAAAAACTTGATTATTGTGGATTAGCTTTTTGATGTGTGCAAGATTTGGTTTACTAGTATTTTGTTGAGGATTTTTGCATCAATATTAATTGAGGATATTTGTCTGAAATTTTGTCTCTGCCAGGTTTAGGTATCATGATGATGCAGGCCTCCTAGGATGAGTTAGGGAGGAGTCTCTCCTCCTCAACTTTTTGTAATAGTTTCTGTAGGAATGGTGCTAACTTTTCTTTGTGTATCTGGTAGAATTTGGCTCTTAAGCCATCTGGTCCTGAGCTTTCTCTGGTTGGTAGGCATTTTGTTACTGATTCAGTTCTGAAACTCTTTATTGGACTATTCAGGGATTCAATTTCTTTCTGGTTTAGTGTTGGCAGGTTGTGTGTTTCCAAAAATGTATTTATTTCTTCTAGGTTTTCTAGTTTGTGTGCATAGCAGTCTCTAGAGGGTTTTTTGTATTTCTTTGGGGTCAGTGATAATGTCCCCTTTGTCATTTCTGATTTTGTTTATTTGGGTCTTCTTTTTATTTTCTTCTTTATTAGTCTAGCTAGTAATGTAGTAACCTTACGTATTCTTTCAATGGACCACCTCCTGAAATCGGTGCTTTCTTGTATGGATTTCTGCATCTCAATGTCCATAAGTTCAGC
Source organism: Leontopithecus rosalia (assembly GCA_028533165.1). Lineage (NCBI taxonomy): Eukaryota > Metazoa > Chordata > Mammalia > Primates > Cebidae > Leontopithecus > Leontopithecus rosalia. The sequence continues at coordinate 4,316,860 of CM052665.1, forward strand.
TCTAATTTTGGTTATTTCTTCTCTTTTGCTAGTTTGGAATTGTTTTATTCTTGTGTCTGTAGTTCCTCTAAGTGTGAATTTTTTTTTTAATCTTAGATCTTTCTTTTTTATGTGGGCTTTTAGAGCCATAAACTTCCCTTTTAACACCGCTCTACCTGTGTTCCAGAGGTCTGGGTATATTGTATCTTTGAAACTAACAAGTTTCAAGTAGCATCTTGATTTCTGCCTTAATTTCATTGTTTACCCAAAAGTCATTTGGGAGCAGGTTCTTTAATTTTCATGTAATTGTACGGTTTTGATATGGTTTGGCTCTGTGTTTCCACCCAAATCTCACCTTAAATTGGAATAATCCTCACGTCAAGGGCAGGGCCCATTGAAGATAATTGAATAACGGCAATACTGTTCTCATGATGGTAAATGAGTTCTCACAAGATCTGTTGTTTTCAAAAATAGAATTTCCCTCTAGAAGTTCTCTTCTCCTATCTTCTGCCAGGTAAGGTGTGCCTTTCACCTTCTGCCATGATTATGAGGTCTCCCAACCATGTGGAAGTGTAAGTCCAATAAATTTCTTTCCTTTGTGAATTGCCCAATCTCCAGTATGTCTTTATCAGCGGTGTGAAAATGAGCTAATGCAGTAAAGTGGTACCAGTAGAGTGGGGTGCTGCTGAAAAGATACTAAAAAATGTGGAAGTGACTTTGGACCTGGATAACAGGCAGAGGTTGGAATAGTTTATAGGGCCCAGAAAAAGACAGGAAAATGTGGGAAAGTTTGGAACTCCTTAGAGACTTGTTTAATGGTTTTGACTAAAATGCTGATAATGAAATGAACAATGAAATCCAGGCCATATTGGTCTCAAATGGAGATTAGGAACTTGTTGTGAACTGGGGCAAAGGTGACTCTTGTTATGTTTTAGCAAAGAAACTGGTGGCATTTTGCCCCTGACCTAGAGACTTGTGGAACTTTGAACCTGAGAGAGATGATTTAGGGTATCTGACAGAAGAAATGTCTAAGCAGCAAAGCATTCAAGAGGTGACCTGGGTACTGTTAAAAGCATTCAGTTTTAAAAGGGAAACAGAGCATAAAGGTTCAGAAAAAACTGAGCCTGACAATGCAATAGAAAAAAAGAATCCGATTTGCTGAGTGCAAATTCAAGCTGGCTGCAGAAATTTTCATAAGTAATGAGGAATTAAATGTTAAATCCAAGACAAAATGTCTCCAGGGCATGTCAGAGATCTTCAGGGCAGCCCCTCTATCACAGGCCTGGAGATCTAGAAGGAAAAGGTGGTTTTACTGGCCAGTCCAAGGGTTCCTCTGCTGTGTGCAGTCTAGGGACTTGGTACTCTGCATTCCATCTGCTCCAGCTGTGGCTAAAAGGGGACAAGGCACTGCTTGGGCCATGGCTGCAGAAGGTGCAAGCCTCAAGCATTGGCAGCGTCCATGTGGTGTAGAGCCTGGGACTACACAAAAGTTAAGAATTGAGGTTTGGGAACTTCCACCTAGATTTCAGAAGATGTGTGGAGACGTCTGGATGCCCAGGCAGAAGTTTGCTGCAGGGGCAAGGCACTCATGGAGAACCTCTGCTGGGCTGGGCAGAAGGAAATGTGGGATCAGCTCCCCCACACTGAGTCCCAACTGGGCACCGCCTAGTGGAGCTGTGGGAAGAGGGCCACCATCCTCCAGACCCCAGAATGGTAGATCCACCAACGGCTTGCACCGTTCACCTGGAAAAGTTGCAGACAATCAATACCAGCCCATGAAGGGCAGCTGGGAGAGACGCTGTACCCTGCAGAGCCACAGGGGCAGAGCTGCTGAAGACCACAGTAACCCATTTTTTAAATCAGTGTGACCTGAATATTAGACATAGAGTTAAAGGAGACCATTTTTGAGCTTTAAGATTTGACTGCCCTGCTGGATTTCAGACTTGCATGAGACCTGTAGCCCCTTTGTTTTGGCCAATTTCTTTCATTTGATGTAACTGCATTTACCCAATGCCTATAACCCCATGGTATCTAGAAAGTAGCTAACTTGTTATTGATTTTACAGGCTCACAGGCATAAGAGACTTGCCTTTTCTCAGATGAGTCTTTAAACTGTGAAGTTTTGAGTTAATGCAGCCTCCCGTTGCCCTGGGAAGCACTTGGATAACAGAGTGAAAGACCCCACCCATGTCCACCACTGGTAGTCAGGAGGGCAATGCTTGCTGGAGCTTCTGGTCCAGCTGTGTCCCATTTCCACCTAAACTTGGTGTAGCCACAGCTTCCTGCTGTCCCAGAAGCACTTGAATAGCAGGATGGAACACCCCATCAACCCCTGCCACTGGTAGCCAGGAAGGCAATAATTGCAAGAGCTTCCAGCCCAGTTTTGGCACTTTTGGGTGAGCTCAGCCAGTGGGCACAGTCTCCTGCTGTCCCAGGAAGCAACCAGAGAGCAGGAAGAGACCTCACCCACCCCTGCCACTAGTAGCCAGGTGGACAACACTTGCTGTAGCTTCTCGCGCAGAAGTTCCACTTCTGCCTGAATTTGGTGTAGCCACAGTCTCCTGCTGTCCTGAAAGCATTCAGAGGCCAGGGCAGAAGATCCTACCTGTCCCAGCTACTGGTAGCCAGGCAGACAATGCCTGCTAGAGCTTCTGGCACAATCTCACTCCTGTGCAAGCTCAACCAGAAAGAACAGCCTTTTGTTGTCTTAGGAAACATCCAGATGACAGAGAAGGTGATCATGACTGCCATTGCTGTTGACAGTGAGGTGGGCAATGCCTGTAGGAGAAGCTTCCAGCCCAGTGATCCCTCTTCTGCCTGAATTCTGCATACAGGCACAACCCCATGTTCTCCCAAGAAGCATTCAGACAGAAGATTAGGCTGACCCAGCAAAGATATGGCATATATGCAAACTGTGGGTCCTCCCTGTTGCTACCTCACTGATATTTTGTATGTAGTTTTAAAATAAGCCAGAAAAAAGAAAAATTTATGAAATGTAGTGGCAGAAGCCTTGTGGAATATACATTTAGATAAAACATAGCAATTTTTGAAACAACTAGAGATTTATTGATAAAATAGGAAAACAAAATAGAGTCTCCTATTTCCATAGACATTCATGCAAGATGTGGTTATGTAACTAGCTTCAGGGAAAATAGACCAATTCCTTATTTTATGAAATGATGTTTAAGCTTCAGCCTCTTCAAAAAGTTGCATTTTCAGTCCAGCACTCATCACACACATCCTTTGATTTAGTCTTGAATATTTCTTTGCCTATATCATAAACTGTCTCATCACTTTTCCAGTCTCAAGGAATGGCCATAGCTAGGATTCCAGGATACTTTTGTCTGGTCCAAAGTTGAATTTAAAATGATATGTAGAAATTTGGAAACGATTCTAGACTACAATTTTATTTTTTAGGCATAATTATTGCCCAGCGCACCCACCCCCACAGACCCATTTTTTCCTATTTGGATCTTTACTCCATTATTGTACTTTTTTATATTTGGAAAATATGTTAATGTACATGTATTTAGCTATGCTGTTGGAGCATTGTCTCTCTTTCTGTGTGTGTATAAACTTAAAAATACAGGTGACATATAATGAGCATTATAATTTGCAGGTAAGTAGTAATAAAGTAACATTTAAAATGCATGTACCAAAATGTAGCGTCCAGGGTGTTGCTCCTCTCATATCTCACTCTGGATTAGAAGAAAATAAGATTCATAGATACATACACACACGTATATATATATATATATGATTCATATATATACATATATATATGATTCATATTTATACATATATGTAGGATTTATATATATACACACATATATATATATATAATATACACACTCACTGATTTTTACTACATGAATTTTAAAAGTTTTGTTGTTGAAGAGGTCCATTACTTTCCTTGTTAGTTGCATTCCTAGGTATTTTATTCTCTTTGTAGCAATTGTGAATGGCAGTTCATTCTTGATTTGGCTCTCTTTAAGTCTGTTATTGGTGTATAGGAATGCTTGTTATTTTTGCACATTGATTTTATATCCTGAGACTTTGCTGAAGTTGCTTATCAGTTTCAGGAGTTTTTGGGCTGAGATGATGGGGTCTTCTAGATATACTATCATGTCGTCTGCAAATAGAGACAATTTGGCTTTCTCCTTTCCTATTTGAATACCCTTAATTTCTTTTTCTTGCCTGATTGCTCTGGCTAGAACTTCCAGTACTATACTGAATAGGAGTTGTGAGAGAGGGCATCCTTGTCTAGTGCAAGATTTCAAAGGGAATGCTTCCAGTTTTTGCCCATTCAGTATGATATTGGCTGTTGGTTTGT